>WJFA01000301.1:0-45309 GCA_009870155.1 Pseudobourletiella spinata
CCACTGCAAAGTTATACTATCAGAAATACTTCTCCTACCCCATCTCACCCTTGACATGGATTTGCTGCAAACAGTTGCAAGATTTGCGTGAGATTTCCCCCCTTCCTCCTTCCTTCCTCATCGTGGATACTGGATAGTGGATAGTAAGAGCAAATTTCCCACCGAGAGCCAACTCTCACGCCATGATATATTATCCATGACTGAGAATACGTAAGTTGTGCAAGCCATGTAATTATAACTAAGAACCCTTGCTTATGCCCTGGTCACCACGTCCCAGAATCGTGGGAACAAACTTCGCACTATCGCCTCAACCCTCACTGCTTCCCCTACTACATAGCAAGTACTGGTTCTGACGAAAATGAACACCGTATTTATTGTATTAGCAGTTGCCTCTGACGATTATAGCTGCCATTCACTCCTAGCTGTGTTTTTTAGCGAGCGCAATTAACCTCTACTTTTTTCCCCGCTGAAGTAATGAGCTAGGATCCACCTGGCTGTTCGATTGTGTGCTAGTGGTAGGGGTTAATACGAAAGCGAATACGGTAGGACATTCCAACATTACATCACCATAAATCATGCGGAATGCACGGTGAGTTTGAGTTCCTGGAAGTGAGAGTTTAGAGGACATCTGCCAGAGATTTAATATGCTGATTTGCTCTCTTGTTTCTGCAAAGGCATCAGCTTGAGGGTGACTATGAGTAATTTTATGGACAGTATTCGCACTTAGGCTCCTTTCGGGATTACCCTGATGCCAACCTCATTCAAGTTATTTCCCTTTATTCCAGCTCATTTTCCATCCGCCAAATCTCTCCTGATCNTCCTTTCGGGATTACCCTGATGCCAACCTCATTCAAGTTATTTCCCTTTATTCCAGCTCATTTTCCATCCGCCAAATCTCTCCTGATCCTAGGAATGAGGGAATTTGGGAGGTCCATTTAATTGGGTAAACGGACTCATCTTACGATCTGTTGTACCTTTTAAAAGTGTCATCTTGCACTTCAATCTATGGAAATAATATTCAATCTTGCGCTGATGTGGGCAAACATGAGAACTCCAGGGTACAAGTACACGTTTACGAACATTTTCACTGGTTTATCCACAACTGTGCGTGTTATGTGCTTGCATGTTTGACTCCGTGTGCCAAAGTAAATGCGCGTATATCATGTAAAGTGGAACCTCGCTATACCGGGTCTCTACATAACGGATACCTCGATTTACCGAATAAATTGTATTGTCCCGACAATTTCCCTATGCTTTAGCACAGAAACGACTCTCGGTTTACCGTATTTCTTCATAACGGATTTCTCCCAATAACAGATTACGTCTGTAGGCCGCTCATGGATTTGAACCTCTGAATACCGGATTTTTCATCGAAAATATGCTAGTTTAGTGGGCTATTTATTATACTTATTATTTATTTATGGGCTTCAAAATGGCGCCATGATTTAAACTTTAGGCCTGAGTTCAATACCAATACTAATGAATAACTCATCATGAATTGACACTTTTTATTGAAATATTGAGTCGGAAGTTAATGGTAGCAATAATAACATTCCACAAAAAATAATACTGCTGTAATTTTAAAATATTGTGAAGTCAAAAATATTACGACATGCAAGCATTAGAAAGATCTAAACGAATTTCCGTAGTCTCCCTATAAAATATTGCTATAGTTTAATTTTGAAGTGGTGTGAAAAACAGTGGGAAATACCCCATGTAACAGATCGAAGCGAATTTTGATAGCATTACTCATTAAATCATTTGATTATTTTTATGTTTTAAGTTGTTGTCTAGCATCAGTTCGTCCATCAACTTTCCTTCCTAAATTTATAAATAATGGAAATACAGGTTATTTCGCAATACCGCGATAATCCGGTATTTCCCAAATAAAGGAGAAATCCGGTAATCAGTAACGGAGAAACCCAGTATTTCGCATTAAGGGAAACTCTTTATACCGAATTAATTTGCTCAGCCCCTTGGAATCCGGTTCCAGGGAGGTTCCACTGTATCTATATTTGTTGGAGATTTTTTGTGTGTGCATTCACGCACGTATGTACATGCCTGCAATAGAAAAATGCTAACGGGACAAAAATATACTATTTTCGCATTGGTCCCACTCTGTTCTCTGTCCACGCACACGGAGCATCAGTAACAGGTTTATCTCACGTGCATATACGCCCACTTACCGGAGAGACACGGAGAATGTAGTAGCCGAAGGTAAAAAATGAGCACAATTAGTAATTTTCACTCCGTGGAGGATATCTATCCTACATCAAACATTAGGCACATGGAGTCTATCTAGATGTTGGCGCTACAATGTCTTAGTGGGATAGCTGGACATTCCATCGTAGTGTTTCGCAGGAAGTAAGAGCACGATAGAGAGAGAGAGAGAGTCGAAGGATGTCGTGTGAGAGGAACTTTCCGCTGTGGTGCGTGACAAGGGACAAATCTTGGCTGATTTATAGAGATGGAGAAAGGCTGAGCTGGCGGATCGATCAAAATTAAGTCGGCCGGAGGAGTAGAGCAATAAATTTAATTAATTAATCACTTAAGTAAGCGCGAGGATGACGCCATTACGGGATGACTCCATTACCTAGATCAGAGAGAGAGAGATAGGAAGAGAAAGACAGATAGAGAAAGTAGAGTTGAATCCGCTCATTTGTGCTTGGATTCTTTACGTCCTCGAAAATGGTACTTCCACAGGGACCGCACAATGACTTCTTCTCAAGGCAATACTAATAATTAGTCCGATTTCATATAGTAATGTCGGCCCAATTCAAGAGGAAAATTTTGTGCTAATGTCAAGCAAAATCCAGTGTATACTTACCCTGTTGTTGGGAGGTGGAACTGGAGCAAAAGGACGGCAGCAGAACTGAAGTATAACAAGGCAGGGAAGTTTCCAGGAGTCCCTGACATTTTCCCACAGATTGGACACGCCAGAGGTAGAGGGGGGGGGGAGAAAGTGACAGGCTTTCTCCCTTCTTTCCCTAACTGCACCCCGTCATTTCTGTCTCCAAAAACCATTGCATCCTCAGCCTAATTCGGCAGAATTACTACGAAATGCACCATTACTACTATTATACGATACCATCGTCGACAGTACAAGGTCCAACTCTCCCAGTTCATCTTCCCATCATCTGCCTGAGCTCAATTTGAAGTATCAAACTCCGCTCCAGCTCCCAGAACCATCAATTCTCTCCTCCATCATTAAAAACAATGACAATCATTTTCATTTTCCACGGAACGAACTACCGGACGCAATGGCAGGGAATTCGTGCGGGGGGAGTGTAACGTCAAGTGACAAGGATATCCAATCCGACCTCTTATCCACGGCACATTGGAAGTCATACGAGGATATGGTAGTGTGTACATAAACCAATTGTCTTGAAAGGTCAAGACGGGAAGTACACCAATTAATATCTGCAGGGTACGCTGGATTGCTTCATACACCTGGAAGCTCTGTGAGTCACGGCCCAGTCCTACTCTTCCTCCGTTTCCTCGTACAATTTCTAAGTAAGAGGAAATATTTGAAGAGGAAGTTAAGCTCCTAGGCAGGAGTGACTCTACGGGATGGCTTCGAGTTCCCCTATAAACGTTCGCAGCCGTTTAATCTAGGAGCAATAGTTCCCTCTCCTCCCTTTTAAACTTTTTCTCCCCCAATGAGCCGGCTTTTGAGACAACATGTAGTGCGGGACACAATATTGCCTCTCTCCCATGTTGCTCATCGTCATGTAGATGCGGACCAGAAGATTTTACATTGAACACATCACTTTCACCCCCTCCTTCGTCCCCACCCCACTACCCCCTTCTACTCCTTCTAAGACTCATCCCCTGCTCTTGTTCCACATTGTCACACTGCGTCATCCAAGGGTTTACGAGCAGGCCATTCACCGGAATTGCATGCACGGAAATGTGGATGGATGAATGTACGGAAGAGGGTGAGGGGGGAGTATAGAGTCACATTATATACATCCGATGTTATGAGGCGGAGGATCGTGCGTGCGGCAGGACTAGATGTAAAGTTGATGCCTTTCAGACATTTTTAACGGGTACATGATTTCTCAAAGGTTCCCCTAATGGTCCTCCTGGGCCACTCTTTACCACCACTGAACTTGATCTTAATTGTCAAGGTAGTGAGCAGTGGGATGAGTAGCTTCATAGAAAGGGTAACTAATGTGGCGCACAACTCCAAAATGGTAGGTCTGAGCTTTAGACCCCGTGAACAGCTATGCTTGAAAGTTTACACAATTATGCGCATGCGCACGGCTTGCTTCCAAAATTGCAGTAAGCGTATATACACACGTTTTTATGTACAATGCAGGCACGCGCACACATCAACTCAGACACGCACGTAACTTAAGACACATTCGTTTACATTGCGTGCTCATTAGCACATTGGATACCGTATGCCCATACGCAGATACACATTTAAATGCAGCATGCACACACTCGCACAAACACGCGTACTCACCTTTCAAACACACGTAAATGTAATGTGCAGGGTTACTTCGTGGCAAAACAAAGCAATTGTGCACCATTCGACTACCACCCAGCTTATGATCTTCCCACCACGTAATCGACATTCTCCGCCGCGGATCAGCAGTCGGTCCATTCTGGCGGGGAATACGAAATGATTTATGGCCCAAAAGCGAAAACACATTGCTCACAAACGTGTTGACCACTTCAAGTCAATTTTGTTCTAAAAGAATTTAAATTAATATACAATAAATAATGAATTTACAAGAAATTCATACTTTGAAAATCTTTTAACGAAACTTCCCTCCATGATTTTGAAGATAGTATGTGAGTTATCGTCAAATCCTGGAAAAATGAGTTTTTCGCCGTGGGACTGTGAAAGTTTTGGTAACTCACATATTTTCTTCAAAATTTTGAAAGGAATTTACAAAATTTGATAAGCTTTAAGTAATTTTACTTCACTTCCCTCCGTATACAACATGCGTCTTACCTCTTCGATACTATCGGACGATCATAAAATTACAGCCGGACTTCGATTTACTTCGTAAGTCTCCTCCAATCTTGAATTAAAGCCTTAGTCTAAGCTGTTCCAAACTTCGATTTGAAATAATGAAAAAACGATAGCAGCTGTTATAAATTTCTTGAAAATCGTCCTAGAGAATTTGTCTTTTAAAAGAAAAATGACTCGAATTGGTCAACGTATTCCTGAGAAATTCGTTTTTCACCGTCAGGCAATAAATTATTTCGTATTTCCCGCCAGAATGGACCGACTGCTGACCGGCGTCGTGTAATGTCAATTACTAAGATGGGAGGATCGTATGCATGGGTGGGAGTCGAACATCGTGCACAATGGTGCGCAAACCATTCTGTATTGCCATGAAAAAAAATCCACAAGTATTACTATGCAACGCAAGGATCTATAGCCAGTGTCAGAGACCCTGTAGTCTGTCTGAATAGTTGTTCATCTGTAAACCGGATGGGGGAAGTGCATGTGGAGATCGCGTGAGCGTTTACTGTGAACGCCGCCCCATCCATGTGGGAATTATCCTCTGTAGGACTACATATAATGTAAGGCCGATACCATGTATACTACCATCACCACCACCTCTCTACAGCCGCTCCTTCTACCCGGACGGCAGCTCCTGCCGCTACTACTGTAGTAAATTGAGCGTTGGGAGAAACGTCTTTATTTCCAACTCATTAAAAATGACTGCATTGAACCAATTTTGTATCGACATGGAGGCGGGCTGGAGTAGTCACACTACGACCGCCGGCGCTCCAGCCATCGCGTCCACGTCCGCTGTTATGAATACGTATGGGCCACAGTGTGCCTATTAACTTTCAAAGGACCGTCAACTATCTATGGTCGATCTGTGTCAACCAAGGGCGAGCACTCTCTCGGCGTCCTCCCCACTCCCGATTCTTCCCTTTGATTTTACGAGGGGAATGATGGGAGGACGTGGGGAGAGGGATGTTGTCCGCCATCCTGATGGACTCCTACTGTATTTCCTCTAGTTGAAGGTCTCTACTCTCCGAGCAGACAAGAAAGTGACGGCCATTCACCTCGTTCATTCCCTCTTGATTACCCCCACTACCACAGTTTCCCTCTTCTTTTCTTTAGCCAAGTCCTCAGTTCACGTAGGCCTCAAGGTTGAGGGAATGCGGAAGGATCCGATGACCCCTCCTTCCACCGTCAAAGTCAGTCGGATTTGTACGCCTGATGCCTGCTCAAGTTTTAAAACTTTTATAATTTGGGATTTTAAGTAAGCCGACTAGTAGGAGGAGTTGGGACCCGTTAAAATAACAAGTTGATACTTTCAGATGGAAACATTGGCCCCCGAGCCCACTTGAACATTGCACAACGAGGGCCGTAGGTCAGATTTTAGCGTACTTTACCTAGCTTTGTAACAACTGAGTACGTGGAACCTCTCCCCGTGCGCACACCTCACGTATGATGGAGGACATATGTGGAGAGTTACCGGTGGCGAGGACTCACGTAGTGCTCCGAGGGTAGAACAAGGCTTTCAACAAAAGAATAACAAAGCCGCCTTTCTCCCACATTTTTAGGCCTGAGAGAGTTGGCGAAAATAATGACCAAATCCCGGATCAGTTCATGGTTTCGAGGTGGACGTAACAGAATGTGTTGTAATCTTTTATCATCATCCCACCATCCTCTCCATGTACAAGGCGAACGCTATTGCACTAATTGGGCCACACCTAATGTAGTAAGAGGCGCAGGAGCGGCCTTCACCCAGTTGTGCCCTTTAATAATAAGCTCAAATATCTTCCTTCTGTGGAGCTCAGATTCTTTTGATATTTTATTCCCTGTCATCACCTTAGTTTGCGGTGGTGTGGGAAGTAATTCGGAGGTGGCAGTGGTAACACGACGGTTCTTAAGTGGTCCTTCACCATTAGTAAATATTCTTCTTGTGACAGAGATTCGTCTTTAAGAGGTGATTTGGGATGTTAGAAGTCATCTCCGTCATCCCTGTATTACTTGCGGCAATTGCGGTTAGTATACTATTAAGTATTTATAGATGCAACGTGGATTTCATAGTGACTTCAGGATCAAACAGGTCAGCAGAGGATTCTACCACTTGCGCATTTATTAATGCATATACTAATGCACACGGCTGTGCCCTATTCTCCATGCCACAAGGCAAACTATAAGAGTGACGAGATCCACGTGAGGACGTCAGTCGCTCACTCTCATCCCACGTGCTTACAGTAAGGGGTTCAATAGGAGTAGGAGGACAACGTTAGCGGCCCATCGGAAGTGGGCTGAATTTTTACACCTTCGAACTGTCCTTTGTCCAAATCGTTCATTTGCTTCGTCATAACGAGGTGCACTGGAGCGGACAGACCTTTTCCATGTTTTTATCCTCTACTACTACTCCTTTCTACATTTTTCAATGAAACAAATCAAATGCCACGTGCTATTAACAAGGGTAGGAGCTGCAAAGTCCTTTGAGACCTATCATTCTCAACTTATTTCCCTGTTTTCAAAACGATGCCAAGTCAAAGTGGTCATTAAAATTGGGTGAGATGGTAAATATTTGGAGATGGAGGAGGTCACTGGAGATGCAAAAATGCCATTTGAAGTGCTTACGAAATGAGTTGGACCAAGGTCCCCCCTGAGCTACTTTCAAAAGTCATCCATAAAAAACGCGGACTTTTGAACTCCCGAATGGTTGTAAAAGTCAACGTGCGGGGAGGAGGGTTGGAAAACTAAATCAACTACTAAAACTTGTCCATGGTTTTGACTGGATTGTAAATGGCCACCGGCCCGGTGGTAATTTGCCCCGGTGCCACTGCGGGGTTTTAGTAGCTTTTGAGACAGCGGTATTTCCTTCAATGTCTACATCCTTCCTCGGCAAGTGCAATCTCACTCAATTCTATTCAAACATCTATTTGCTGAACTCTCCTGAACGATTTTTTTCCGAACCGAGGCTGAATGCCGATGACAACTACACCGTTATAGGTTAAATGAGATGATGGAGCATAGTAATGTAAAAAGGTCCAGGTCGAAGACCTAAAAGACCTAAAGGACCGAGACCTACTAGATTTAGGTCCCGAGAGGCATGACCGGGACCTATTAGGTCTCGGTCTAGCTCTTCATTTTGTAGGACCTAAATTCATGGTAGGTCTTTGCCTAGTTTCAGTTGTTGTATTCATGCATTATCCACAAACCTACGTTTCACAGTTTCCAAAAATTTAATGGCATTCTGCGGCAAAAGTTGTGGTGGTAGATTTTGGCCCCATCAAGCTTTGTGTTAATGATAACTCACTCGAAATCCAAAAGTGATAAATCTTTACGGGATTTTTATATGGCATTTTCCAGTCCGTGCGAACCTCCCTCTTTGCAACTATTGGCCTCAAACTCCGTGACCCTCTAGCAGGGTCAACTCAGTGTTTCCGAACTTACTGCTTTGCGAGAAGTAACTTTTATGGAAAAGCGGGCTGCTGGTGGTGCGCGCAATTGGTGATATTACTAGCGATGATTCTAGAACGACATTTTTGTCCCGCGAAGTTTTTTTTGATGATAAAAAATCTCGTATAATATTTTGAATTCGTAAAATCGTATGAAGAATAAATGGTATTCTACGTACATAATGTTTGCATTTTTTCATGTAGGTCCTAGGTCTTTGACCTAGGTCTCCCAAGTCCCTGTCGCTAAAGACCTAGACCTAAATAGGTCCCAATTATAGGACCTACTCGGGTCGGTCTAGGTCTAGGTCTCGGTCTAGGTCCTCGATTTTGGAACCTTCTTACAGTACTAATGGAGCAGTATTTTTATTTCTGGCTATTGTAATGTATTTACCTCAAGGCTACCAAAAATCTCGAGAACAATAAATCAGCTGAAATAAATAGAAATTTAGGACTAAAATTCGTGAAGCTCACTAAAAGCAATCATATTGTGTAACCTCGGGGCAGTGGATCACATCAGGCCATTGCAATAGTAGTTTCGCTGCTCGTAGTCCACCTGATGACCTTTGCAGCTCACTCAGAACCCCGTCAGAGTTACCGGGAATGAGGAGGAAATAGAGGTGGGAAATTTGACATGCTCAACGGAATTACAAGCTGGCAGTGATGAAGATTTGTTCGGAAGTAAGGAGGAACGGAACAAGGGAAGGAATTCCAACTTTGGACAGCTCTAACGAGACTTTATTGAGCTTCCGCTCACCCTCACCAACGGAAAAATGAGTTGTGGGAGCAAGTGTCGATGGGGTGGGGCGCAGAGCTTTTAGCAAAATACCCCTCTCGCACTATACAGTATATAACCTTGTTTCAAAATATTCCCATAACCTTTTGAACCCCCTAGCAAAAAAAATCATTGGCCCACCGTGGGGCTCCTGGAAAAAGATGTGTAGTATAGCTTATAATATCCGGAATCCGGAACCTCCGTGGTCGTACCTTTCCCCAAAGAAGTCAGAGCTTTGAATGTGAGCGCACACACAAAAGCCTATGCATGCATGGGACTTTCAGTTTAAATTTTCAAAACAAAGGGGGACTCTGGATTAAACTCCCACACAATCAACCGCACATTACACGGACAACTGACTCCCCACGTCGTCGGGGAGGGGTGAAAGGAATCAGAATTGAGCACCCTCTACTGTTCAGCTATGGGTGTAAGTTGAGAAACACTGAGAGAGAGAGTGTGATGCACGCCTGTCGTATGCAATGCCATACGTTCAAGCTCCCGGGTAACAGGCTTCCCCGATTCTGACTATACGTGACGGAACCCTGGTGGGGAGAGGGATGATGGTGGACGGCAGGAGGGGAGTGATCCCCTTCATCCTTACAACAGATCCAACACTGACGCCGCTACTACAGCCACCACCACCGTCGGAGTTATCCCTATGTTATTGCTTTGACAGCCTCCCTGAAACATACATGGAGGGAGGGAGAGAGTGAAGGCCCCTGGCATTCCTTTTACCCCATACATATTACATGAAGGGAAGAGGAGAGAATGCGTTGGGGGTCGCGAGAGAAGATTAGCTACACATGGTTGGATAAATACTGTCATACATATCTCCTTTTCAGGAGGTCCAAAAGGAAAGCTACCTATGGCAAGAGAGACGGGGAGCGTGTGTTTGAGTGAGTGGGGGAGAAAACTGGAAGAGTTGAACGGGAGACAAGCATGGGGAGAGAGAATCCAAAGATATGGAGTGAAACTACACCCGAGACAGGGCGAAAAAAGAGAGAGGAACATGGGAGAAGTTTTTCTAAGAACAGAAGAGGAAGGATATAGGTTGGAAGAGGAGGGAATTCTCCTGTGTTTAACTCGGAAAATTCAAGTTTTTTTTTCTCCCTTCCTTCTTTTTTCTCCTCAAGTCTTTCAAATCTCTTTAAGGAAAATCCGTCAAGTTTCAAAGGGCCCATTTCCCGAGGAATTTAGTGAAACCTTTCCTTTTGGTGAACCGTGAGTGTACATGACATGTATATATCATTTACTTCAGTAGTGGAGTACCAGAAGGTGAATTGTACAGGTCAGGCAAAATAGACCGAAAGGGGATAATAGTTGGACAACGGTGAGCCCGCACGAAAATCCTTCATGCGAAAGTTAAACAGAGTTTGTGGTGAGTAGGATTATGTTCCTCTTACAAAAACACATACCACCCATGCACCAGCCAGCTGAAAAGGAGAAGTGCAACCACTTATTAGCTCGTTGTGAGGACGACGGATTATACGAGTGGAAATTAAGTTACTATAGTTTCGTAGAAGTGTGGTGATGGTGGAGAGTGGCTGTGAATGGTGGGGGGGAAATTAAAACCTGGAAGGACACAGAGGAACGTGAGTGGTGGCGGGGGCTGGCTTTCCCTAAATTGTAACCAAATTGCCGGAGTCATTCGGTTTGATTAGATCCGACTGTTATGGTCTGATTAGAACTCGGTTTATCTAAGTCTCTCAGGACAAGAGAAGTCTCCTTTCTCACAGTCGAAACTTTGCAAAACGCAAGTTTCAGTGGAGAATTTTTCCTCCAGTCACTAACTGTAGTTCCGTCCTTTTCACCTCCTTGCCTGTGTATGTGTAGGATCCGGAGGAGCGTGTTTGTGTGTACGGGAAGGAATGGGTCCGTAGGTGAGGAGGTGAGGTCGGAACGAAGCTGGTGCCGAGGCCGCATCTCCTGTTTTTTATAGTTTTGTGTGGAGCTGCGGGAAAACGTAGCGGGGCCGTTGGTGCAGCATTACCGCCGAGTAGCAGAGTGAGTGGAGTACGAGTGTGGAGGTAAGTTTTAACTATTCAGCATTAGCGCATCGCAGGTTCGGGAGAGCATTTGCGGACGTCTTCAGTTTTCCTTGTTTGGAGTGAGCACACCTTTTCTGTCAAATATCATCGTATGATGTTCCTCAGCTGAGCCTCTAATCCCGGTGGTGGTGACGCTCGATACGATGAGATTGTTCACCGATCTGGACATCCAGAAGGGATTGGAGACCGGTATGTGGGGTGTGATGGGATTCAGGAGCAGAGACCCTTATCTTTTCCCACGGCACGGCACGATTAAATGGATCTAAATGGCTTCTGACTTCGGCGACTTACCTTAGTACATGTCAGCTTCTGCCTGCGTGTTAGTATATGCGAGTGGGTATCTCATTCCACGTATTGTATTTGTACGCCAGCTTCTCTCCCGCGTGTTTCAATAGGGAGTCAGAGAAGTTCTGTGAGTAGTGGAAACTGCGGCAGTAACATTGCTATTTCCTGTTAGCGGCCCAGTTCCCGCTTTTGTATTCCTCCTCCCTACCATTAACCTCAGCCAGCTCAGTACAGTTGACCGGTTCCCAATCAGTCCCACCAAACCTTTGCTCTTAAATCACACCACCTATCCGTTTACCCGACATGGGGAACCTGTATTATGCATGTGAATTGGTCTTTTCGCTGACATTTTTCTATGTTACCCTCTCACGAGTCTGTTTATGCGGACGGTGCAGTACGTGGACAGTGGGTAATGAGTATACTCTGAGGTTTTGTGTACGCACGTCCATGCAATAGTACCGTTCACGGGAAACCCGTATTATTCCTTGCAACTTTCACCTCCTTGACTCCCATCTTCAAACTCTGACAAGTGGACAGAGCCGATACGAGCGCAGCTGTGTATGAGGAAGGGTTGTACATTTGCAGGTTTGACTTCTGTATGCATTGCTAGTAGTACCTTACGGGTAGACAAGCTCTCTCGATTCTGTCTAGTTATATGGCGACCCAAAGCTGCATGTCACAATCGTTTCTCCTAATCAGAGTGCCTACACCTTCGTGAATAATTTAAGCAGGAGTGGGAAGTTGAGGCTGTACTAGGATTTGGTTTGAAAAAAGGCACATCTAGATATGTTGACTGATGTCGGTGATATGTGGCGTGAGGCAAATCAGTAGGTGCTTCAATGTTATCGTGGCAGGAGCGTCTGAAAGGTCTTTCCCTATGCCTATACCGCTTCAAGTAACTGAAGCATTATAGGGAAAGAAGTTTTTTTTATTATACATGTCTTTGTGCCATCGGTTTTATGATTTATGAAGGGGGGGGGCAAAATGTAGGAACGTTAAAGAACTTAATGATTGAACGGATGAGGATTGACCCAATTTGAAATTTTAAGATGAAATAAAGTTTTTTTAAAAAAAATGACGAGCGCAAGCTACTTAGTCATTTACTATTTAAGTCCCTGGGAAATATGGAAAAGGAATTCTTGATTTCAGGCCCGTACGTCATCACGAAGGCTAACTTTTAGGTCTCAGGAAGCTGGAGCTACAATACATACTTTTTCTTTTAAGGCAACACTATACATCTTAAAGTGTATTGTGGTGTGCTTGATTGTGGAACTCGATAGGGTGGGATAGCTACATAAATTCTGCAGACTTTGTGTGCAACCTAACTATTGTTTGTCACCATCGTGGTAGCAAATAGTTATGTGATAGAGTGGGAATGGGAAGACGGATCGATTTGTCAGTTGAAACGTTGCCAGGGCAACCCGGGGTTAAACAAGTGATGTGTAGTCTTAGCGGGAGAACTAGAACGTAGAACAACCTTGGATTTTCCCTGAAAAGGGATCGAATTGGACTGTCATTTGACTAAAATTATTTTGTAATTACTCAGAGACCGCAATTTGAAAGAGCGTCCGGTCAACAATCTAAATTAATCAGTCCGGCCAGCCTCTCGCAATTGCTATTCCGTCCTCGTTGATGTGAGCAGAACGGGGTCGGAGGGAACTTCCTAACATTTTTCGAGAATTTGAATCTCACCATGAATTATTCTACACTGCAGAGATAAGGGAGCATCATTCATGCTCTCTCTTCTTTTTTTTATTCTCCTCTACTTCTTGTGCCCCTCTTCGTCTGGATGAAAAAGGTGAAGTCGTAAATTTCAGCTTAACCCGAAGCAGGACTACTAGGTATTTAGGAGATTCTCTGCGTTTCCTCAAAATGTCTTTCAACGTGGAAACCTTGTGTCATGTGAAGTGAACGTGTGTGTGGGTGTGCAGTTGTGGTGGGTAGAACTGTCCAAAAGAAAGGTAAATATAAATTGGTGAGAGTGCTGTAGGATGTTCATAGCTATCCAGTGATAGATATATATCTGTTGGAACAGTCCGCTTCATATGTATTAGTTACAATCATTTACCCACCGTCTGAAGTTCTGGTGAAAAAGGATTTTCTCCGTTCATACAGGATTTAGCCGAGGTGGCATCTCGTTCCTCCTACGACGAGTGGAAAAGCCGACCATAGGAGGATTCCATGGCACTTCCATTACCACCAAAGTCGTCCACGTCCTCAGAGAGAGTCAAAGTAATCGTGCGATCGCGTCCGTTAAGTCAAAAGGAACTGGATGAAGGACATGTCTCGTAAGTTAATACAACATCAGTGATGTATTGGAATTTACAAGGGCTCAAGTATTGCTTGAGGTATGAAGTGGGCATTTGGGATGAAACGCTGAAGTCTTTTCAGCTTCATCTTAGCCCGGTGTTTTTATTGTTATGTCTCTAATAGTGAAATTGTATATCGGACATTTGAAGGGTATTATATTGTGGTTTTATCCGGATTTTCCATAGGGTACACCTTTACCCTCATTTGGACAAAGTAAGTGGGTATGGCAGAAGGTCTAATGTGTGTGAATAAAAATATTACAATTCCCAGGGTCGTGGAAGTTCTCCCCCAAACTGGGGAAATTGAGCTTCTGAAGTCATCGAATGCCACCAGTGAGGAGGGTAATCTGGAACGTAAAGTTTTTGCATTTGATTCCGTATACGATGGCAGGTTTGCGAATTCTTTACATATTGAAATATCTTAATTCTGTACACTTTGAGTTAAACTTGAATTTGTCTTTACAACGCATAATTATCGTTGGTTGACCAACAGTTTTTCCCAACCTTACCTGTATGAGGATGCATTCAAACCATTGGTGGACTCTGTGCTGGAGGGATTTAATGGTACGATTTTCGCCTACGGTCAGACTGGCACAGGCAAGACGTATACCATGCAAGGTACGGAAGAGGAGGATGACTATACATAGTTTGTACCATCCACAATCTTAATGTACAGGGATTAAGCGGGAGAAATTGAACGGAAATCATTTGAGGAAGCATGACTTGTAGAATTGTAAGGGTGATGATGACTACAATGGGATGAGTATGAATCAAATAGTTCGTGTCGTCTTCCTTTGTATAGGAAATACGGAGTCGGAAGAGACTCAGGGAGTCATACCCAACGCCTTCAAGCACATCTTCACACACATTGCTAGCAACGAGCAAAAGCGTTACCTCGTCCGCGCATCATACTTAGAGATTTATCAAGAAGAAATACGGGACTTGCTGTCTAAGGATGGCATCAAGAGATGTGAGCTGAAAGAGAATAGAACGGGAGTTTATGTGAAGGATTTGTCATCATTTTTGTGTGGAAACATTGCAGAAATCAGTGAACTGATGGCAAAAGGGAATAAGAATAGGTCCGTGGGAGCCACAAATATGAATGAACATAGTTCTCGATCTCACGCAATCTTTATGATTACCGTGGAAGTGTCAGAGGTATGGCCAGATGGTAGAAATCACTTCAAAGTGGGCAAGCTCAATTTGGTCGACTTGGCTGGTTCCGAGCGGCAGGCCAAAACAGGTGCTAGCGGAGAGCGGTTGAAAGAAGCGACTAAAATCAATTTGTCTCTGTCAGCTTTGGGCAATGTCATTGCAGCACTAGTTGATGGTAAAAGCACTCATATTCCCTACCGTGACTCCAAGCTCACCCGTCTCCTACAGGACTCGTTGGGCGGGAATTCGCGAACAATTATGGTGGCCACAATCGGTCCGGCGAGTTTCAACTATGACGAGACCATGACTACGCTCCGTTATGCCAGTAGAGCCAAGCGAATCAAGAATAAACCGAAGATAAACGAGGATCCCAAGGATGCTATGCTGAGGGAGTATCAGGAGGAAATCGCACGCCTAAGATCCCAACTACTCCAGAAAAAGTCAGTGTATAACCGCATGGCTAGTGATGAGGAGTGTGGTAATAGTGGTAGCGCCAAGTCCAAAACACGGAGCCGAGCCCGCACGGCACATCCCAGTAGTAGTAGTTCAAGCTCTGAGCAGATGAGAGTGATGGAGAATCAGGCTCTTCAGGAACTAGCTCCATTACTGCAGCAGTATGGGCTGGATGGAGCAACAGATCCTAAGTACATTATGAACGTATTGGAGAAGCGGCGCGAGGCCCTCCTCAAGGATACAGTCACTGTCAAGGAAGAGAAAGATCGGTTGCTCAAGAAATTGGAAGAGACACAACAGCGTGTGAAGCTTACCGAGACAGAATGTTCTAAGCTCCAAGACCGCATTCAATGGCTGGAGAGCAAAGTTTTGAATGGAGGCAAGAGTTTACTGGACCATACTAATGAGCAGCAAAAACTGATCGAAATGAAGCAGCAAGAACTGGCTGAGACGAGACTGAGAGAGCAAGACATACGTCTGAAGCTGGCGGAACATGAACTGACAGCGAATGAAATCAAAGGAGCTCTGGTTGCTCATCAAACAGAAGTTGAGGTCAAGTTGAGGAAGCTCCAGAAGCTCCGATTCAAACTTCACACTACTCGCGAGGAACTGGATAAATCCCATAAGGACTACTTTCGGCAAAGAAAACACCTAATCGCGTTACAAGTTGATCTCAAACGGTAAGTTTTATTACTTTGTCCATATATCAGGAACAGAGATCTTCTGTGCAGTTGCTTCTGCACCAGCGTGCAGGAGAAAGGAGCCCATCAGTGTGGGTAGGGAAGAGTATATATATTTTCCGCGTGTCGATAGCCATCCAGATGGCGCGTGATCAGTTGAAGATAATTTCGTAATTTATATTTGGTTGGGATGACTCCGTGCGTGTGTGTGTGTGTGTGTGTGTATGTGGGTGTGCGTGAGTGAGTACGTGCGTGCGTGCGTGAGATGATAGGCGGGACAGGAGGCTGATTCCCAAGGCTCATGTGGAAATGCTCCTCGAACCGGGTGTTGGAAGAGAAATTGAGGGTACTGGCATGTGGGAAGGCAGTTTGCCTTTCTTTTCTGGTTCTTTGTAGCTGCGGAAAATGACATCACGTAGACTAAATGCTGGATATTTATTAGTTTGCCATTGTGATTCGCTCAGGGAGCTCAAATTGAAGAGGCTGATAATTGATAACTTCGTTCCTACGGTCATTCGAAAACTTGTCGAGAATCGGATTCGGCACAAAGAGAAGGACGACGGCTATTATCTAGTACCAGTGGAAACGACTGTGGTGCAGACTGTGAAACGACCGTCCATGAATAAAGCGCTCAAACTGCCTCTCTTCCACCGCTCGGACAGTGGAACTGTGCACGCATTCGAGAATGTCCATTATCACGACGAGAACATCCTCCAATTGCAGCTTGAAATGCCGAAGCATCTCACAACGAGATACACCCCTCCTCGCTCTAACCCATATATCACTTCCCTGATGAAACGGGCTTTCGAATTGGCGGAGCAAGAAACCGTGATTGATGTTGGCCGGCATGCCCATCGGAAAAGGTACGAGTAATTTTCCCATCACGAGGTAACATCAGAGTCCGTCGGTCCCGGCCATATCACTTCCCCGTTTGTAGCAAAAAGAGCAAGAGTGTAAGTCATTTTTTTTCGTACGCACTCGGTTATCTGATCCCAACGGATAGGGTGAATGGCCTCCGCATTATATTTGACAAGGCTAAAATGTTAAGACAATGGTAAACTGTGCCTCAAGCTTGGCAGTAAGTTTTATTTTTTCTTTACACTTAACAGGAATTCGCACAGTTCGCAGTCCCAAAGCAAACACAATAGTCACGTGGTGAGTTGACAAGTAATTATTAGTACATATTTTCACACATTATTATACTTACAATATAAAAGTTTTACAATGTTACAAATTCACGATTAACAGATTTCCCTAGATACGAAAGATCTCTTTCGTAAACCGTCCGCCCGCTACTCGGAATGCAATACCGGCGCATACAAGTAGGATCAGGTAATCGGGTAGTATAGTTGCCCAGTAGTAGTTCTTACTGTTCATCAGAGTCTGAAACAACAATATTAACATGTGAATGTTTTCACAGGTATCACGTCCCGTCCCTGCGCTATCCTACGTCTGCTTCGCATACATTCTCCGACACTTTATACGAATAATGGTTGTTATATTTTAATTTGGTAATTTAATAAAGTGGTGTCTACATTATCCAAAACGGCGATCAGTTCATAAATGCTCGCGTCCCAAGAATCCTAACTGCACTATCCCCACTCGATAAGCATATCAACGTGATATACAACGTATCTTCAAATTGGTATTGTCGAAAAGCTGTTGGTATTGTCGATTCTGCTTAAACATCTTGTAGCCTAAAGAATGGCGTCATTAAAAAAACGGCCTAACACTGTCTTCTCGTCTGTTACTATTTTAGTCCAAACTGTCAGTTATCCTTCCTGACATAACCTTTGCAGACAAACCAACGACAGGTCACAGGCCCTATTTCAGATCTTCAAGACGGACTCAAATAAATATCTGTAGTTTTATTGTTGTTTTTTCATTCCCTCCGATCTCCAGTCCTGAATCCTCAAAAACTTACCAGTAATGAAGCAACAAGATGGGATGCAACGACGGACGATAGTAGCAACCAGTTCTTGTTGTCCAGTGCATGAAAGAACGTGACTCCCCAGGAAGTGTGAAGGAAAATAAAACAGAGAGTGGTAAGCGACGAAGTAACAAAAAATAACGGCGAGTCCCCGCGGCCGCGTAACCCCACAGTTCCCGGGCCGACCGAATCCGCTAATACATTTATTAGTGCGAAAGCCCCGCTCATAAGTCCAAAACCCAGGCCGGCAACTGCAACCAGATATTACAAATAGGTTTTTAGTAAGTTCTCCTACATGCTCATATAACTGATTTGACTTTAGGAGCGGGCACAACTCATGGGAGATCTACGTACCATACGCAAGCATGTGCTTGTTGTCGGCCAACTGAGTATGGGCGTCCGCAGTGACTTTCTTCAATCCGCCCTCAGCTTTTCTTAAGAGGACGTAGATGAGATACCGGAATAATTCTTGGAACAATACTGAAAACACGACTCCAAAGGCGAGTTCCTCCTGTAATGGACTCACAATAGACCACCACAGTGATGATAGTAGGAGGGAAAGAAGCCAGAAGAATGCACTGCGAATCAATAGAATGTCGACCAATTAGTTTTTTTTGCTAGTACTCCACCGATAAATAATTTTACGATCAATTAAAACATAGATCCCCATTTTTCTATTATAAGCATTTCCCCATGTAAATTACATTAGAACTGAGAATTATATTTAATAAACAAGTGACTTAAAGAGATAAGTATCAAGGACATGATAAGAGAGGTAGATGATTCACCTCGCAATTAGAATGATTATTCTCACGGGATCTTGAGCTATAGTGAAGAAAAATAGGGCAAACGGTGGTCCAAATGCGATGAAAGTACACCCGAAAAATTCCATTACCGTCATCTTTGCCGTTTATTTTTCACTTATCCCAAACACCCACCCGCCTCAGAAATGTCGAACAACAGTAGCTTTCTGGAAACTACGGAGCATCACCAAACTCCAAATACTATTAGAAATTCCCTGAATCTCGAATTGGTCCCGTAAATTTAATTAAGACGTAGTTTCAAACACCATCATAAGTTCCCTGTCAATCCGTAAAATAATTATACCCTTATCACGTCACGTCAGTTTCGTTGCTACTCTACGGTATCCGGTAAATTAAATCTTCCTCCGCTTTTGCTTCGGTGCATGAAAGTACAGATTGTAGATGCCGCTGGCTTCACACGAACCGGTCGAGGTTAGGTTTCTAGTTTCCACAAAGGCAAACGGCAAGCCAAAGCAATAGTGACATCATTGTCTCTATTTTTCCGTGGTGGTCTTATAGTAGTTATGCGTCGCTAGGTGTTACTACAGTCCCGTTATGCACTCCAGATTGGTTGAAAGGCCTGCAACTTTGATGGTCTAGTCACTACAGGCACAGTTCATAGCAGAATAGCTTTATTCTTTTTGTTGGTATAGGGCTCCTCAAAATTTCAATTTTGCTTCAGCGAATATTCGGGTGCTCATTTGCTCATCTGCAATGCCATGCTTTTTTCCCAGTTACGTCTTGATGGTAGTGATTGTGATTAGTTGACTTGGTGGGGCAACATAGTCTCGTGACATGACCATGACTTTCGCAGCAATTGCCTGGATTCTTTCATTCTACTGTGAGTTAACATGTATCGTATTGCAAGATCTCTCATAAGTAGAACATGTAGATGAGATGAGAGATGAGCGTTAACACGTAAAAAGGAAAAATCTTGAGCCAGAACAATAATGGTACGACAAAATGACTCCAAGGATAATTAAATTAACCTTGCTTATATATCCACACCGGATGAAGTTTTTTTCACTGAGTTCTCCGCGCAACTGAAAATCATGATAATTACATGTACAGGCATCATTTAAACAAAACTTCTCGCACATCGTAGCTGCAAAAACATCTTTATCGTCGCCTATTATTTTACATGTGGGAAACTAATGAAACAGACCGGTCTCCGCCACAAGAGTGAAATCGTTTATTTCGGTAATAAACAACACGCTGGATAAATTCAGGCATGTTCGGTGCCTTCCGATTTTTCTATAATTCTTATGATTAAAATGCTCAAAAACAACAACCCGATCCGATACAGGTGACAATATCTGAGTATCTACGCCCGGCATTGTAAAATTAATCTTCATTAATTAATCAAGAATTTGGCCCTAATAATGTTGCCCTACACACACTACTAAAGCATTATTCATATGACAGAACCCTTGCCTTGTACAAAACTTTACATTTTTACCTGCGAACGGGGCTTGAAGAAAAAGATGATGATAGAAACGTGGGTTGAAGTTTCGAGACTTATTAGAGGTTAGACTTTTTTTGTGTAATAATTACCGTATTAAATTCTGTTAAACCGACATATCTATATATGTATATATATATATAATTTATAGATTACTGCAAATATGAGACAGGAGGACGAGAATCGAGAACGTTTCAGCTACGACTGTTATGTTATATACGCTTCTCGTGATCCATTTACATTTAAATCGTAATTATCTGATCTTTACAAAGTTTAACGCGATGTTCAGAGGTCATAACTATCTCCATGAGGCGATGATCTAGGCCCTTGATTTCCCAACTGAGAACCCAGTTGATCTGCCAGATTCGGGTTGGCTGCTCGAATCTGTTGAGCAATCGCCTGTCCCCTGTGGAAAACGTATAAGGTCCATTAGCAACAACTAAGAAATAATAAACTTAAGTCTTAAAAAGCTTCTCCATACTGGTTGTAGAATTAAGTCGTCTTTTTCCTCGAAAATTTTAATTAATAGTAATAGAAAATTGAGATTTCTTGCGTTTACAGAGAGCCATAGCTCACACAACAAACGAATAAAAAATTACTTTGTATTCTACTAATATTCTACTCAGTCAATAGTCATTCCCTTTCACGGCGTACGCTGGCTTGATCTGAATAGGATTTTCAAATATTATTAGATTCAGTTCGTCAACTACGTGAGATTTCACACCTTGCACCTGCTAGCATAATTTCCGTCCTAAATTTATACCACTTCAAGAGGTCCGAACAGCATTACGTTTAGGATTTTAATTCTATTGAACATCACTTTAGCACGACTGTATAAGTGTTTTAACTGATTTAATTAGTTAACTACACTCACATTTGCAGAAGACCATCCATAGTTTGAGGAGCAGCACCAGCACCTTCAGTTGAGGGATTCTGAAAGCTACTCATGAAACTTCGCATCCTGTGATCAGTGCCAAGACATTCGTACGATTAAGTTCGCATCCAACTTGCTCAAAGCAAGATGCACAAGTAAAAATTGAACTTACATTTGAAGCATGTTTGGATTCTGGAGCATCTGAGTAGCCATGTTGATTAAATTAGGATCGGAAAATATAGCCTGAAAATTGGGAGTTGGTGCGGCACCTGCTGCCGCCCCGGCAACACCCACAGCGGCAGCACCAGCGCCTGGGGACATCTCATCACCTCTACCCTCCGCCCATTCCTCTGCAACACGAAGATTGTTCACGTAACTCTCATTCAAGGGGTCCAGCTGACATGCTTTACGATAGCATTCAGCTGCTTCGGCGTGCATGGCCAAATTGGAGTAGATTACACTAAAAAAATATCACAAGAACAACTTAAACTCGCAGCTCACAACCAATGAAAGATGTATCTAACTCGCAAGTTCATTTAATTATCAAATTCCGAGATATTTCATACCCCATACGACCATAAGCTCGTGCATAATTGGGCTGAAGTTGAATGGCTATTTGACAGTCCCTTAGGGCCTTGTCTGTGTCGTCTAGTTTTAGAAACGCCGCTGCTCGGTTGCAAAAATAAACCGCATTCCTACCGTCCAGCTCAATCGCCCTAAAGCAATTTAAAAATTATATAGTTTACCCCAAAACGGCGTGAATTCCCATCACCAGCATGCTTCACATCACAGTCGTACCTATCATACAACTTTCGTGCTTCCTCAAAGAGCCCTTCCTTCATCTTCTCATTACCCAAGTTCTTCAAATTATCTGCAGCCTTTTGTGCTTCCTCATTTGCTGGTGGAGGGACTTGATACGGTTCCCCACTAAGATTAGATGCAAGCTACAAAGAAAATCATTATTAGTAGTTCATATTAGTCAGATCATCCATTACAAATTCCATTTCAACAGTTCTTACTTCAGTTCTGGATTGAGACGCCGACGAAGTGGAGCTCGAGGCACCGCCACGTTGAGTAACTTCTTTCAGAGCATTCCTTAAGCTTACAGGAGGTTTATGCTGAACATCTTTCAAATTTACTCCAAAAGCAGTCTCTAAACATTGCATCGCCACTTCGATACTTTCTTTACTCTCCGCCGTTGCAGATGACTTGTTGTATTCCTCCTGAAGGAAGTCCAAAATAGCGTAGACATTCCGTGAAGTCTCATTGTCTCCCATTGTAAAGTTGACACCTACGATATAAATAAACAGCATTGTACATATTAGAATCTATTGGTCGGAACTCAAGAATGACAGCAATGGAGCCGGCCTAATCCACCACCGCTTGTGGCGTACGAAGTTGAAAATAAACTCTGAATGCTCTTCTGTATGATTGATATGCAACGATCATAGAATCTGCATGATATTACTCCTAATACCTACGGGAAATAGCTCCGGAATTCCCCTAACTTGAAGCCGGTCAAGTTTGGCACCTTGGTAGATCTAGAAGGAAACTGAAGTGTATACAAATTTACCCTCACTTCATGATACACCACCCAATTTCACTTGGTTTACAATTTACCTTTTAAATCTGTTAGAAGAAACCAGTATTATTCTTCGTCAAGTTTTCTATGTGTGACGAACTTTAGAATAGGATGATGTGACCTTTCAGTTGTTCAAATCACCGCCGAATCCGCTGTCTACCTAATATTTTGACCTCGCTCCTACAGGACACTGACGAACACTCTATTGAGGATTGCGCAGTCACAACTGGAAGTATCCTTTGAGACAAAAAATAGAAACCAACACTATGAATTTCAATTCAGTTTAATTCCACTCTTGACGCTCAAGTTATACAGGACTAATGAACCCACTGCAGTGGAGCATATGACCAACTATTGCCTTCTCAGTCTCAGCCACTAAAAGAGTGCTACTATGAACAATACGATGACTCTCTCTGTGGTATGACTATACACCTACGAGTAAAAACACACAGTCTAGCTGATTTCCATGGTTGGCGCGGCGGATATTTTCCTAACTCGACGACAGCATAGAGAGGAGGCTGGCGTTGAACAACAGATAGCACGGCGCGGGGTGGACAGAGGATAAACACCACAAGTGGCTGATGCCGATTCGTTTTCAACTCTCAAGCTAAAATTTCCGGGTAATTTGCCGCTATTTACAAAGTACGAGTTGTTGTGATCAACATCAATTCGAAGATTGCATTACAACAGCAGCGGAGCTGAGTTATTCTCGGTAAGACAACCAAGTTTAAATAACCGAACAAATCACAATATTATTTTGATCCAAGTATCACGTCAAATTAAGTCTCTTGTTCACCTACAGGATCTCCTTCGAGAGGATAGAGTGGTACTTAAGAATATTATAGAGAAAATTGTATTCATATTTAGAAGCGTCCTTTGGAAACTCAAGTAATTTCAAGCTGACGATTTCGAGGGTGGCAAAATGTCCATCGAGATAGAATCAACAGAGTAAGTAGAGTCGAAATGTCTTGGCTAAGAAGCGATGAATGAAGTCGATGAACTAAAAGGGGGTTTGGTTAAAATTAACCTATAAATCTGGATTATTACAGTATTATCCGGCTCGTCCAACAATTTTTGAAAGAGTCGAATCTCTTACGGACACTTCAAGTTCTGCAAGAGGAAACTGGGGTCTCCTTGAATACGGTGGATAGTGTGGAAAGCTTTGCGGCGGACATTATCAACGGTCATTGGGATATTGTACTGAAAGTGACACAGTCGCTGAAACTGCCGGATAAAAAGTTGATTGACCTTTATGAGCAGGTAGGGAGTGTTTCTTGAATTAATGGTCTCTATGGGAGAGTATGACCCTTGAACTGTTGTGATAGGTTGTTTTAGAATTGATTGAGTTAAGAGAGTTGGGAGCTGCAAGGTCTCTGCTTCGTCAAACAGATCCAATGATAATGATGAAGCAGTTAGAACCGGAGAGATACATGCACCTAGGTAATAGTGGTTTTGGCCTAAGAGTTCTTAATTTATCACATATTAGACATGTAGGTAAATATTGGAGTAAATTTACGTCTGCAGAAAATTTGTTGGCCCGATCATACTTTGACCCTCGAGAGGCGTACCCAGAAGGAAGCAGTAAGGAGAAACGGCGTGCAGCAATAGCCCAAGCTTTGTCGGGTGAGGTGTCTGTGGTTCCTCCGTCTCGACTGTTGGCTTTACTGGCTCAAGCGTTGAAATGGCAGCAGCACCAGGGGCTGCTTCCTCCTGGAACTGCAATAGATTTGTTCAGAGGCAAGGCATCCATGAAAGAGCAAGAGGACGAGAAGTTCCCAACACAGATGGTGAAGCAAATTAAATTCGGACAAAAGACGCATGTGGAATGTGCCAGATTTTCCCAGGATGGTCAATATTTAGTTTCTGGGTCTGTCGATGGGTTTATTGAAGTTTGGAATTTCACAACTGGCAAAATCAGGAAGGATCTCAAGTACCAAGCTCAGGTAAAGTAATATATAAAATATTTTTTATTTTTATGCATTGGTTTTATCCCTAGTTTAATTTCGTGTGGTCATTTGATATTATCTGGTTGTGTAATTATTCAGGACAGCTACATGATGATGGAAGAAGCTGTACTATGCCTGGCATTCAGCCGTGACTCCGAAATGCTTGCCACTGGTTCTCAAGCAGGGAAAATTAAGGTGTGGAAAATTGCAACGGGTCAGTGTCTGCGACGCTTCGAGAAAGCCCACAATAAAGGCGTCACTTGTATGCAGTTTTCAAGAGACAACAGTCAGCTTTTGAGTGCTTCTTTCGATTCTACAATAAGGTAGGCCATTCAGATAAGATTTGCAAGAAAATTTGAAGATGCATGTAAAGGTTTAAATTTTTTATTGTAGACTCCATGGCCTCAAGTCTGGAAAGTGTATCAAGGAATTCCGTGGTCACTCCTCCTTTGTTAATGAAGTGACCTTCACAGCTGACAGTCACAACATCATTAGTGCATCTTCAGATGGCTCTATCAAAGTATGGAGTCTGAAAACTACTGAATGTGTGAACACGTACAAATCACTTGGAGGCACTGGAGCCATAGATATTCCGATAAATTCCATAATGCTTTTGCCGAAGAACCCGGACCATTTCGTAGTATGTAATAGGAGTAATACCACAGTCATCATGAACATGCAAGGACAGGTGAGTCTCAAGCATATGGTTACATCTGAAAACATTCATAATGTACTAACATGTTATGAGGGAATGTACTCGCAGATCGTGAAATCATTCACAAGTGGTAAACGAGAAGGCGGTGACTTTGTTTGTGCTACTCTTTCACCTAGAGGAGAATGGATATACTGTGTTGGAGAAGATCGAGTCTTGTATTGCTTTTCAACGATTTCGGGAAAGCTCGAACGAACTTTAACCGTAAGTTTTTTGAAGTCTCGCTTATAATTTACACTTGCTTGGCTCCATATTCTAATATTGAAATTTATAAATATACTCTCGGTTTTTAGGTTCATGAAAAGGATGTCATCGGCATATCTCATCATCCGCACCAGAACCTCATATGTACATTCAGTGAGGATGGAACATTGAAATTATGGAAACCCTAATCTTTCTGCAGTATCCACATCCACTTACAGCTACTATGATGTGTCGTAACTTTTCTTTCTTGTCACCTGGGTTGTTCATACATGTTAATAGCGCCAATATTGTAAATAAAGTCCATTTTTCATCTATCTGTCTGAATCCGAAGACTTCAGTATTAGTGAACTAGGTTCAGTACTTATGAAATGAGTGTCCGTCCTACGTGGACATATTTATATGATATCGTTTTTATTTATTAATATTTTCACTGTTGTATTAGCAGCCAGAATTTATATGTTCACAGGATATCAGCTATTCGGCTAGAATTACAACCTTTACAGAGGGAATCCGTCGCTGGCAAATATGCTTATGGAGTCTAAAGCTTGTTTTATTTATTGAGCTCGCTTAGTAATTTTTCCACGAGCGATGGGACATTGGCCTACAGGGCGCTTAAATAAATCAATCAATCAATAATTTTTCCACGTGTGAGTAATGTCCTCCGAGTTCTATACAAGCGATGTGAAATTGGAACTATAATACCTAGAAACAATGAAGTGTTACCATGTTACCATTGTACGCAGCACCTCTCTGAAACTTACAGGAAAGTGCCAAATTTCATGCTTATGTTGTAGTTTTGTCTTAAAATAATTTAGATTTTTTCCGAAATCGAAAACGAAAATTTCCTTACAAAAGTTGATATGAAATTTTGTTTCGTTCTTGCTTTACTCTTGCCAGAATTTTATGAAATCCTGCTGTAGTATGTCTTCTTATATCGAATATGTACTGTAAGTTTTGTTAAGATTTATGCAAACGTTAATATTTTGTTTCTTCCGATTCACTGTCGTCCCGCATTTCGCTATATCTTACAAATAATGGAAAAAACAAGCACCCAGTGACATTGCAGTTACTAAACTCCAGCGGAATTCCTTGCTGATTTGTGATGCATCATTCCATTTAGCTTCCGCATCCAAGTAAAAAATAAAGGTTTCTAAGTCTGTTGTATCTTCACGTCATTCTTAGTACGATTTTTCAGGACAGTAGGTCAACTAACTTACCTCATCTAACTTAACTCTTAACTAAGTGCCAATTGATAATTTAAAAGTAATGCCGTCCCTCTTCACATCTTTGCTCTCTGCTTTAACTATTAATTCTCACAAACCTAAGGCTTGCTTGAATCTTTATGCACTAAGATTTAACTATTGCAGGGGTCGGGATTCATTTGCACCTTTCGTATACGTCTCTCGCAATTGATTCGTACCTTACCATTACCAATAAAATTCGTTGCAATTTGTAACACACTCTAGTAGCTATCCGCTAATCTGCATAAAGTAAACTACCTTTGGCTTTCACGGTCATGTATAAGAAAACTAACAAATAATTCAATTGCAATTAGCAACCTCGTCATAAGACAAATTTACAAATTCCCACGAGCCTGAAACGAGCCATCATATGTTATAACTGTCATAAAACTTTAAAACGATACAATTTTATGCGTAAAGAATGCAAAATACAGGCATGTGGGAGGCAAGAGGACGTAGCATGCAGCACTATTAAATGCGAAACGTCCCGCCGCAACATGAGCTTTGCTTGTTAGTTCTGTTTTATCGGAAAGCCGACTGCCCCACTCATATTGCGAAACCTGAATCATGAGTCAGGTGGGGTCCAGATCGAATTGGGAAAGTTTTCTTGGCAAAAAAACGTGAGAATAAAGCATGTGTCTTCTCGTTTGTATAGGTCGTCGTGGAAGTGACCTGATGTAATATTGCTCCTCTTTGGCAAGGAATTCCCGTGTTCAGTGCTATATTGTTTGCGCTGTTTATTGACTTAATTTATTATTTGCCTGGTATATCGGAAGAAATAAATTTGCTGACTCTGCGCGCATTGCAGTTGTGATAATCAAAACCGGGCGGTGTTTTGTGAAATTTTGGGGGTGAAAATGTTGAATATCAGCAGTGACTACATTTATCAGTCTGTAATTCAGGTATAGTGTGACCACTGCTTTGGATTTAAGGAATAATAATGTCAAGTTGAATATTTAATTATATCGAAGATAACTGTTCGTTTGCCTTACAGGCCCCCATTTATCATCTGTTGCTGGAGGGGATTCTGTTTATGTGGGTTATATGGCTGTTGAAAAGAAAGAAGATAAATCCTGCTGAAGTTCAGCGTTTAACTGCAAAGGTTAAATCCAGAAAGTTGATCTGATAAAAGTACATTTGCAATTGCAAATATAGCTATGCATAGTAGTAGCACTGATTGGATCATTTTATTTTCAGGAGGAGCAAGAAATCCTGGACCACTTTGAGCCGAAGCCTTTGGTGTACTCGAAAGATGATACCCAGGATGAAGAGGATAATATTGATTGGGGAACTGTGGAAGGGCCAGCCGGGAAATTTATTGAGATTGATGGAGAGAAGTACTTAAACCTCGCTACTTTTAATTATTTAGGCTTTGTTGAAGAACCTACGATTTTAGCCGAAACTGAACGATGCATTCGTCAGTATGGTGTGGGCTCGTGTGGACCCAGAGGATTTTACGGAACAGTCGGTAAGCAAAGTTTTTAATCGTAGTATGAGCATTGCTGGTGAAATTCAGTGAAAACTTCTTCCATAGGCTTAAGTTTTAAATTTTTTTAGATGTCCATTTAGAGTTGGAAGAAGCTATTGCGAAATTCTTGAACCTAGAAGAAACTGCCTTGTACGCTTACGCTTTCGCGGCTATCTCAAGTGCAATTCCGTCGTATGCTAAGCGTGGTGACGTCATTTTCGCGTAAGCCTCAACGATCATATATTCGAAATTTAATAATTGTCTCTGTGTGGGACAAAGTTCAATTACGAAATATTTGGTGATCGTCTTTGGTTTCAACTCCAGTCTGTTCTATTTATTTAGTGATGAGCATGTAAACTTTGCTATTCAGCGGGGTCTTGTTGCTTCGAGGAGCGATATAAAATTTTTCAAACACAATGATGTTGAGGACCTGAAGCGACTTCTAGAAATCCAGAAGGCTGCTGATATTCAGAATCCCGTTAAGGCGAAAACAGTGCGTCGCTTCTGCGTCGTGGAGGGAGTGTATTCGAAAACTGGCCTCATGTGTCCATTAAAAAAAATATCTGAATTGTGCCTTCAGCACAAAGTGCGCCTCTTTGTCGATGAAAGTATATCTTTTGGAGCGATAGGGGAGACAGGAAGAGGAGTTACGGAGTACCTGAATGTGCCGGTAAAAGTATTTTTCGATTGGTATGGATGTTTCCTTGCGCTTAACATTCAGATGTTCTTATTTTGTGTGGGATGTAGTTGGAGAACATTGATTTCATTAGTGGAAGTTTAGAACAAGGACTCGGGGCCTTCGGAGGTTTCATAGTGGGATCATCATATGTTGTGGATCATCAGAGAATTTCGGGCCTAGGCAAGTCCTCCATTTGTAAACAATGAATTTCCTGTGGGGGAGAATATTAGTGACCATTACTTTTAGTATGCAAACTGAATAATTTGTGTGATTTGTATTGAACTTGCAGGATATTGCTTTTCGGCATCTTTGCCTCCCATGCTAGCTGGGGCAGGAATTCAAGCCTTGAAGCTCATCCAACAAAATCAAAATATAATTCAAGAGCTGCAGCTTAATTGTAAATACATGGATGAGTAAGTTTTTCGACGCTGTAACTTCTCATGTTCATGCAGTGTCCTACGTGATACTACTGAAAAATTAATCTATTATTTCAGGAAACTCAATTCTTTGTCTCAGTTTGTCGTTTCTGGTCACGATTTATCCCCTGTGAAACATGTAAGCCTGCTGCAGTCTACC
The DNA here is from genome assembly GCA_009870155.1 of Pseudobourletiella spinata. Classification (NCBI taxonomy): domain Eukaryota; kingdom Metazoa; phylum Arthropoda; class Collembola; order Symphypleona; family Bourletiellidae; genus Pseudobourletiella; species Pseudobourletiella spinata. Next base: position 29,586 of record WJFA01000301.1, read on the forward strand.
GGGTCAAGACAGACGGACAAGGAAATTCTAAGGGAAATCGTGTTTCACGTAAGTTTCCAGTCCCGCTTCATTCGACTGCATGCATGATGTAAGAGGTCGATACAATTATATGTTCCACAGGTGAGGCAAAATTCCAAGATTGCGTTGGTAATGCCAGCGTATTTGGAGAAAGAAGAGAAAACACTACTTCCACCGAGCATCCGAATTTCCGTCAACCGACTGTTGACACAAAGTGAGATGGATTCAGTAGTAAGTGCACTTGATGCCGCAGCCACTGAAGTTTTGTCCAGGAGTAACTATGCCGGACTCGTGAAAGACGGAAATTAAGAGTTATTATGCTTCATGCCAGTCCCAGGAGAGTCCACCTGGACCACTATAAAACTTACTGCCAGCGCCAACACTTAGTATGTGGACTGACATAATTTTATCTTACGTTGAAAATCATTCCTACTACATTGCTTTTCTTCAGTACCATTTCAGTTACGATGTTTTTTTCCAAAACAATGCCACTTTATTTCAACTCTCGCTGAATCGAATAAAGGAATTGAAATAAATTTTAGGCACATCCAAACATTCGTGATGATGTTGATTAATGTAGAATAGCTTGGAACGAAGGTCACGTACATATTCCTCACCACCGCGGCGGCGTACACACATAAACACAATATATTTTCTGAGTCCAGGTGATAACAACATCGTCACCACTTGTTATTAGTCAAGCCCAAAGAAGGTTCCATCTCGCCTTTCTTATCCTGTGTTCATCTTCGACATTATGTCAATGCAAATTACACCCCTAACGATATTCTCTCCGCAAAAAGGGAATAATATTACTGGTATCAAGAACACAATACCACTGCTAGCCAAATTAACAGTCGAATACAGCAGAGTTCCATCAAAAAATGTACATTCCCCTCAATATTTTGTCACTAGAACGAGACCGATTTTCAAACTATACTACGATCACGTTGCGTTCCTCCCTCCCCCATTCGAAGCCAATCTTTGGCTGGATTACAGTTATTTGAAAAGAACCACTTCCGGTTCCAAATTATGGTGATATACATAATCATCATCATGGATTACAAGTTCACACATCCAGCAAAAAGCCTTCACATCTTGCCACCCACGATCTATCTGTCACTGCAGCTATTGTACTGTAGCTGTAACGATTTTAAGTCAAGTTCTTCATACCATTTGTAAACCACTAGTAATTGCAAAATGAAATACTTATCATCTTACACAGCGATTAAGAGTTTAAATTTAGCCAGCACTGACGCTGCTGCTACGGTCTGGTGGAACACTATACCTGTCATCACCAGCGTGATGCACCAGCGTTCAAGGGCTTACATCATTTATTCCTCCACACCGTAAACATGAATGTCTCCTCATGTTTACACACATTATTACTCACTCTACCATATAACAAATGCTGAAGATGTCTAAACACGCTCAACATTCTTGACCGATAAGTTCATCTGATTTTTAGCTAAACAGAACAGCAATCATAATTAGGATTTTATGACAATAGTAATTTTCACTCAAAGTATTTCAATTTAGGACAACTACACAGAGAGAAAGAGCAAAATTCGCACATTTTTCGGTCACTGTTGGTGGGTTTCATCATACGCTTTAACGGTGGACCGTACTTTGATAGAAAAGGGTTACCAGATTCCTCTTTCACGAAAATCTACGGTACTTCTTGAAGTTTTCGTATGTATATATATTATTAATACATATACATATATATGTATGTATTATATTTCAGTCACTCGCTTCTACTCACTTAACACGGACTATGATGCAGCAATAGTTTTTTTAACTGCTTAACCCACTTAAGAAATCATCAATACTACCATAGTCAAAACTCACACTCACGACCAATTTAAATCAATATAACTGTAGAAAACGAATTGATTATGTCACCACAGTACATATTCTTACAAGTGCCACATCAAGTATTTGTTGCAGTAATTCGCAATGATTAACCGTAGGGATCACCATGTAAACATACAGCCTCCTCCAAACGAAACTTTAATTTCTGAAGGTACCTTATTTTTAAGTTTTAGGTAAGTACACTTTTCTCACAGCGATCCAAACTCTAAGTGAAATATCAGATGAACGTAATAAAAACAAAAAATTTACTTCACAGACCGTTATAACCTATGCTAATATCCCACTACTACGACTACACCGCGCTATACCAGGGAGCTACGAGTGGTTATTTTGTGCAGGTTAGTTCTCTTGTGAACAAATGGAGCAAAATTTTCCTGATTTTGAATGGATGCCTCATTTCTTGCCAACTACCTAGGGCCGCCGCAATTTAACAGAGAAACCCCTTAGCTTGCTACAGTTAAGGGAGAAAACCATGGAAATCGAAGAAAGATAAATTGACTACACTCTACACACCCTACGCGGTGTAAGATGCACCACAAACACCTCCAAAGATACTGCGAATACCTTCTCCATAGGAACAAAAGCTTAAAGGTATTAGTTGCGCACACTTCCACTTCAGTTAAAGTAAGCGCAGTTTAAAAAAATCTGCCAGGCTCATCTCCGTTCTTAGGATAACTCACTTCGGCCTCCCAATATAATCCATAAATGTCAGAATTACAACATTACTAGAATTGATTATGACACCATCCATTATCAATACCCATACAAGAACAAGATTATGATTTGGCATATATACATATATATATGTATACACAAATCTTGCCGGTAGGTACGATTGCAGCATGGTGTACACTACTCCACGACAGGAAACGTCACGTAGAAAGTTCGTACGTGTATCAATAGTGGCGAAAGGAAACGATACCGTCAAGATGTCACTAGAAGCAGTCACTGTACACGTTCAGATGTATATATGCATAATACATATATTCTCTAAGCTGATGATACACGTACAGCGTGAAGATGAAGTAAAAACGGGTTTTTCCACATTATCGGTATACAGCTGTACATACACATGGTTGTACACACTATGTTCAAAAAACCAATAAAACTGCTTCAAACGGAGGCGGTTGTGTTCACACCGGATAAAACGCATGCTTACTCTGTAGATACCATTAAATGCAGCTATAGGGTAACTACAAGAAAAACGTACATTAAGTTCGTAATAATAAATCAGACAATCTTAAGCACACCAACATCAAACAATAAGAATTAATATATACTATAATAACTATGACACCAGACGTGGTGAAGCACAAAAATGAATCTCCATTATTAAATAATACCTTTTGAATTATTTAATCCTACGGTTTCTGGCAACCCTTTACCCATCCTCCAGATCAGAAAAAGTCAATTATTTATTAGAATATACCTACTGCATGTATATTTTATTCTGGTATTAAATAAAAATATTGAATTGCGAAGTTTTCTAACCAAGGGATGGAAAGTCATTCACGTCATCAACTTTGGGTGCAGTTTGAGACCTTGGAGTCTAGGGGAACCAGGAAACAAAAAAAAATGAAGTTATACCACTGTTACCGTGATGCCGGATGAAAATTCGTACTAAATCCTTTCATGCTAAAGCGTGCGTACCTCGTAACGATTACCAAACCGATTAGTTCTGTTCCGGTATCCAGTTGCGTTCGTCGGGTTCCCAGGTCCAGTTCCAGCTCCGTTTCCGTTTCCACTTCCAGCCACTGTTCCAGTTCCGGTTCCAGTCCCAGCTCCTGCTCCACCCGCTGCCGGTGCACCAGGGCCAACAGGTCGTTCAGTGCCACCACCGCCAGGACGGGGAGGTCGTGGGCCGCCACGGTCTCGCGGGCCACCGCGGCCACCTCGCCCTCCACGGCCACCGGGACCGCCTCGTCGTGAGTCCGTGAAGTGAAAGTCGATATCCAAAACCTGCTTCTGTCGCCCGGCTCGTTGTGGGCAATCGTAATCCTGTGTGAGAAACAAAGATTATGAAAAGGCGTTGCGGAGTCTAATTAGTTGATCTCATAGAAAATTGGTTCATACCTCTTCATACTCTTCCTCCTCGCCGCTTTCTTCCTCCTTCTCCTTCTTCTTCAAAATCATTTTTTTCCACTGGGTCTGATCTTCCCCTTCTCCAGCTTTCCTTAAGTTATACACGGGTTTCTGCTTCGGTTGCTGGAATGAATATCACGAATCGCTTTCACCATACTTCGCGTTTATGAATTCTTTCAACATATGACAGTAGTACTTACCTGCATTGCCTTCCATTCATCTAATGTCATGAATTTTTGACCTTGATCCTGATCCGGTTCCGCATTTTCATTCTGTTCCACTGGTTTCTCCTCCCCAGCATCGCTGCAAATAATAGCGGAAAATATACGGACGGACAATTACAACATTAGAAATCATGTAGGATCAGCAACCTCCTCCTTTTACAACAGTGACTTACCCAGTTTCCGTTATCTCCTGGGAGTCATTTTTCTCATCCATGGTATCGTCAGCCGGTGCAGGAACGTTCGCATCCCTGAAGCAAAATAATATTTTGTTACGTAATTAGTTGCTATACCTGTAAAACCGCACGGGATCGCCGTTGCCACCGATTACTGCACACCGAACGTACACTTACTCGATGTCATCTTTGTATGTTCCCCAGTTGCGCGAACCAGCTCCTTCTCTCTTATCAACAGGTTTGACTCCGCTAGGAGAGCGACAGAAATTCAAAACTAAAGCATACTCTAAAATCAAAAAAACCCTAACTCGCCATCCACAGCAAAATCATCCATCATCGTACCTTTTATCCGATCCAGATTGTCGATCAAATTCCCGTTTCCGCATGCCACCACCACCACCGCCGCCACCACCACCACCACCATTTCCACCGGGTCCTCCGGGAGGTCCCCTTGGTCGTCCTCCTCCGGGTGCGCCGCGAGGTTTGAACTGACCAGGTGGTCTTCGTGGCCCACGGTTGAAATCGCCTTCCGGTCGCCCTTCCCTACAATAATGTGACAAATGTCAGTGATAATGCACTATTTTATGCATGCATAAAAGCAGCATATTCAGCAAATCCATACAAGTCCAACATACCTAGGAGCATCATCCCTATTCCTCCTATTGTTCCTATCCTCCCTATCCTCTTCGTTGAATTTCACATTTTTTTGGTCCGGTCCGGCAGGTCGTGGTCCTCGAGCTGGACGCCCGGACACGCCTGGGAAAGTCACATAAAGCATCAAAGGAAGAACTCCACAATAATGCACTCACGCAGAAACCGAACAACCCATCAAGTTAGTCAACGAGTACTACTACTACTATTATTAAACGACAAAAAATCAAGTGGAAAATCACACCATTATTAGTGATCCTGTTGTTCTGCTTGTTCGCCTCATTCCCGCTTTTGTTCGAGTCACGAATCCCTTTCCTTGGTGCCGTCGTCATAGCCACAGACCCTGTTTCTGCAAAACAAAAAAAAAGACTTAGGCCGAACTCGGGTACCCCTTCCTGTGCCATCTCCAACTAACTAATAGTAAGTAACATAACTGTCAAAAAACAAGTAAATAACTTCTCTGCACAGCTCCCTACTTTTAGTCTTGCTACAAAGCATTTGGAATCAAACTAATCAATTAAATGCTCTCAGTCAAATAAAGAGAATACGAAAAAAACCAGAGGGAACCAAGTCATTCGCAGGCAGGGAGGAATACACATTTCTACCACTGAATTAAGAAATAAACAGGGTACATGCACCTAAATTCGGCATACCGTCCACGTATTCAAACACACACACACACACCCACACGCACAACATACACAAAATCATTCGAAATCCCATCGCGACGGTTGGGATTTCCTTGGTTGTACGAAAGGATTTACAAAATTTTCACTTCTAATGCTCATTCAAATACTTTGGTTCGGAGCAGAATCTCCACTATCCTTTCCCCGGTTTTCTTTCTCGGCAATTTTACCCTTCTTTTTGGCCTCCTTGTCCACTTCCGTCGCCTTCAGCGCCTCCACAGGGTCGTCTTCATTGTCGAGGAAACACGAGTACCGATTGGTAATTCCAATCCCATAGGCGTTTTCCATTTTGAACTCACTCACCAGCTAGTTCTGAGCTGTGACAAGAAAAACAAAAGATAGAGAGGGCACGATTAGCATTTCCATTCCACAACCCCTTCGCCAGCCTCCCACCGTCTCCACAACAGTAGATACCATTCAGAATTCCTCCAATGAATTTAATTTCCAGGGGAATATCCTCCAATCTATTTGTTTTTAAATTCAACCACTACTACCTAACTCATCTCCACCAAAGCTTTAACTGAATTACTCATCCCGCACATGATGATATGACACCATTTCGTCCAGTCACACCAATCCTACAAGGTTCCCCTCACTAAATAAACCCGCCCCCCCTTCCCCACCGCTCAAAGAGGATCCCAAAATCCCACGTGTTTCCCATTAAAAAATTATACTCCTGCCTTCTTCAAAAACACTCAGTGCCCCAAAACTGTGCGTGAGACCGAATCCTCGGCTAATAGTACTATTAACACGCAACACATTAACTTCCATCTTGACTCCTCCACATGGAATTCAACAGAATAGTAGTAGTGGTAGTAGTCGCAGCACAGAGCACACAGCTCTACGGCTGGCTCTCTGAGAGGACATCAAAATTTATAAATGACCACAACCTTCAGAGAAAACAAGAACAATGTAAAGGGTAAGGCTGTTCCCTTCCAGGGAAATCCCAAAATTTCCATCCAGCTCTCAGTCCTCAAACAATTCAGTCATCCGATTTTCCCCAAATTCCAAAATATTCACAGCTGCGGCTTTCGGCACTACAGGGACGACAGAATTCCGAATACACCAGTGGTCGTCGTCGCACCACAGCAAGTATATGCACAGACACACTGAATTTGGCTACGGAAAAGTGCGCAGCACGCCACAAGTCGTCACATCGCCGACATACACATACATATAAATACACAACCCCAGTCAGTCACTGCACGCTGGATAGGTCACCAATTAGGCAGAAATAGCACCATTAACAGCTCAAACGTTTCAATTCCCTCCTATATTCACAACGTCTCCTGTGAAGTACGAGTGACCCCAAACCCCGATTATAATCGTCACCAACGAATTCAATGTTCGTCCGGTTGGTCGCACTTTTACTCTCTCTCTCTCTCTCTCTGTCTTTCTTCCAACAGCCCGAGTATGTACATGCGAGCTCCGATTATTCCGCAACTCTCTCAGAGCGATTCATCAAATTCATGCCCCGTGACTCGCGCAGATGAGAGTATATATTCCCCTATGTGCAACTTCACTCTTTCGTGCATACAGGGACTCACCACACATGGCACAGCCATGCATATATACATATCCCTCCATAGCCTATATCCTGTCACTCCTACTACTTCAACTACTGCTCCAGCCACCACCACCACCACACTCACAGTGGTACTAGTGGCAGCCAGTAGTGTAAACCTTGCACCGATACCAGCCCGTCTTTCCCGAATCTTTCCTCTTGTCGTGCGACGCAAAAAGTCGACTGCGATGTTTCACTTTTTCAGGAGAAGTATACATACACACACCCTGCCACCGATACTCCCGCAGCTACAATAACTGCGTATCTATTCACACGCACACGCTCACATACACACATTTTACCTTAAAAAATCATCCATACCCCTGTAATGTTAATGCTTCATTGGACACGGTCAATCACACCCAATAACGTGTCACTCCCGGGAGATTCAAATATAAGGGAGATAATGATAGGAAAACGAGACTGATATATAGGGATAATCTCAGAGTACACTATCCGGGTAAAAATCGGGGGAGGGGGGTTGCGTATCACATCACACAATTTCACCATCACGATAGTTATCATCTTTAACCATTATCAACTTCAAATTCACCCTGACTTGAGAATTGATGGAAATATAATATTTAGCTGATGCTACTTCAAGTGTGTGCACTACACCCAAAACACACACGTACGCATACAGAGGGCAGGAAAGTTCGTTCCGAACCGAGTGGGGCTGCCCCACCGGTTCCTATACCATTCCCTGTAGTACATGGAACTCAACAACAGCCCATACGCCCTGGTAAAAATAACATTGTTTGAACCAAGGAATCCACAGCGACTTCGGGCATCTCTCGTGTACGCACAGACAGAAACAGGATTTCAACCAACAAAAAATGTCGACCCGCACCCAGGAATACAGAGGACGAGGACGATCCTTCCCCACTTTTCCCAACTTGTACACATCCGCGTGTGTTCCCCCAGTTGTTCTTCCAAGGAGCGCGTGAGACCCGGGAGGTTTACACTCACTCACACACACACACACACACAAGACCTGCCTGCCTTCCTTCCTCCCTCCGACGAGACGTTAGTTAGTCTCCCACTACTGGTAGCCACTTTGCTCCTCAAATTCCCTCATCCCTGCCTACACATAACACATAATTACACATTCACACCACTGGGACAGCAGTATACTTTGGAAATCTTTGGCAATCACCATGAAGATGAAGGAGAAGAAGACGAAGGAAGACACACCATTGCCCTTGTAGCAGCCGTATGTCTCACTCCAAATCCTCATATCCTTCCGTGGTGCAAACGAACTCCAACAACAACAACAACAACAACAGCCACACAATCCACTTGTGCAACATTTCAAAATAAAAACAGATTGTATTTATTATTAAGTTACTCACTTTAATACAGCCCACCCTAGGTTCCCCAAAACACGTACTAACTGTACTGGTTAATACCAACCCCTTGACCACTGTCTCTCTGTATGTATTCGGCCTTCACAACAAATAGATTTTCCGGAGGGAACAGGGGACCAGCCGTTCAATTTCGCACACCCGTACTTTACTACAGATATTTCTTTGTCCAAGGGACAGTCTACACCCCTTCAAAGCATAAAAAACGAGTGTGACGATATTTTTATTCTATGTTCCATATCTTCCCCATCCAGCATCATCAGCAACCAAAGTTGGAGGTTGGAGCTGAGGCTGTCCAGACTTTCGACATGCAGTCAAGTCAGTCCCTCCCATGTTATAATCCCTGCTGGATACAAAATTCGAGACAGTACTTAACCACGTGATGACCGCATATTGGAGAGGTCATGGTCGGTTCGGAGTCAGGACAAAAGAGATAGAGACCCGCATACTACCAAGTTTGAAATATTAGCCGGGCGGAGAATTCAAAAATGTGATGGCACGGAGGTTGAGCCTCTACCATTGAGCGTTCTGTCCGAGTGAGACGTCAAGCGTCAAGCCTCCGAGAACCCAACTCAAGCGTCCCAACTAGATAGGTAGTATGTGCTGTCGACAGATCCGCTTTCCGTGACCAAAGAATTGTTCTTCATCTCGATTTTGCTCCACACACACCTCTTCCCGAATGGGCACCATGGGCATTATGTATCTCCTGTCAATCTTCCAATCCTCCAGTTTAGATTTAACTTTATATCGTTCATTGAGGGTGCAGTCACAAACCTGTCACCGCCCTCATTACAGTTCACAACACATTCCTGAGACCTTGTCAACCTTTTCACGTCAGTCATCATCATCATACTTTCTGAATCCTAATGGGTATCAATCGTGACAACAATGACTCACTCACATTGAGAGCAGTCCAGGACTGCCTCAGGGCCGCACTTATAGCTACGCACACATTCACGCCTTAACCCCAAGTTTTCAGCTCGCAAAATCAATACGGTTTCAATTCCTTTAACTTTTAGCCATATTATTATTATTATGATTATTATGTGCAGCCATAACAATAACACTCGCCCAAATCATGAAAAATGAGGAGCAAAAAAAGCAGCAGGGACTTTAATATTCCTCAGCATCCCCACTGCCCCAATAATGTTAAAATATCTCCCCCCCCCTCGAAAAAATTGGACAAGTACGACGACATGAAAGAAAATTTGCAATTCTCAACCCCCCAACTTCCACTATTTCACCTTATATGCACCACTCATTCATTGCCCTGCTTTCATCTCACAGTGACTCAAGATGAGATACTACGAAAGATCATTTAAACTTTAACATACTATTTAACACCTATATGCACCACTGACAGAGCGGAGCGTAGAGTGGGATAACATTTTGTATCGCGGCAGCAAATTTCCACCTTCAACTCCACGAGGCCGATGGACTGCGACTGGCTACAAACACCAACGAGGCATTAATTTCTATTTGGTCGTCACACCAAATTAGGGAATCTCAACATAGCCATGTAGCTATCCAGAAGACAGCTTTAGCCACACAACTGTATCCCAATGCCAGTGACTTGCTGTCTGATCATTTCATAACTTCCACAATTTGACCCTACATGGTCACTCCTGCACATAATCCACCATGTGGATCATCATCATGTGCATAACCCCGTGACTGCACATATATCTCCTCACTCAAGGCACAATAATTGTAAAATAATGCATCAGCGGATATTACATGTCACTACTTCCCTTATCGAGACTAAAACAGGGGAAAGGATGCACCTCAAGCCACTGACATGCACCACGCATTCCCATCCAATGACGTACGCTTCTCACAAATCACTCAATCAGTGTTTCCCCTATTGGAAATTGAGTTTGCTGTGGAAACTGACCAGGCAGCTCTTCTACAAGTGTCAAATCCTAAATTCGGTTAAACGGCCACATATGGACACTACTGTTGTCGATACAGAGCTACCAATTAGCCCAGCAACGTCCAGCCTGTTCACAAGCTTACAAAATGAACCACAGCCCAACTAGGTCAGCAAGTGTACCACAGCCGGACCAAGTACACCGTAAACCCTGAATACCGGGACGACCCGCGATGGACTCTGACGAGTCCACCGCGCCGTGCGAGGCTTTTTCCTTATATTATCTCAACTATACGTGGAGGATTCCTCACCTTGGAAAATTTGACCTCAAAACCATAAAACAAGGTAAACAAGACGCGAGAGCGGTGAAGAAAATAGTCCAGTGAAAATTACAATGCAAGTCCAGTGATAAACCCTTCATTCACCTTGTCTATTACTCCTCGCCTCTGTCCTACAACCACAGGCTCTCAATCCAACGCCCACTTCAGAGCCCATGCATGGCCAAATGCGTGCGAGCGAGGAGCAGATGCCCCATAATTTTCCTCCCAAGGTGCAGATACAATACATGGAAACCAATATCTTGTTCAACTAATATTGCACTACCCCCATGCTATCCCCCTTGACTACAGCACACGAGGAGTTTACAATGTAAATGACAGAAGATCCAGAGCGATACAGACCCCTCCAAGCCCACACGAAATGATACCCCAGATGAACAAAGAAGTTTCCCATTTTCCAAGCCTACCTGCAACATATTGCAGCTTTAGGTGAACTGAACCTACTTGGCCCGTTTTCTTACTCCAGTTGTCACTCACTTGGTTAAATTCCCTTGTATGACTGAGGGAATCGGTAAAGTTAGACGAACAATAAATACAAAATACAAACATTTTCCCATTCGTCGACCCAAACTGCATACAGGCCTCAAAAATTTTCCGTCTCGTAAGGTCAGATACAAAAGCAAGAGCGAGACGGAGACAGAGAGGGAGAGATTAGAGATTGTTTCGAGTCCCTATCTGAGGTACTCCCCCAGCAAGATGAAACCCCAGTATCACGACGTGGCTTCAGTGACACCAGCCAGGCATGGAAAAATGAAACGGAAGAGTGTTTAAGGTACTTTCGCAACACTGCTACACACTGACTCATTCAGCCGCTCGGGAGGAATTATCGCACTCAGTCAGCAGCAGCAGAAGAAAAATAATTATAGCACGCCATGAGCCCAAGCAGGAGAGTAATATGCGGCTACTGGTCATCGCGTTCCAGACATCCAACCTCCCTCCTAGCCGACATATAAAAACAAGTGAGGGTCGACTGAGTGAGTGAGCTCTCAAGTCCTTTATCTTCGGAAGGAAGAGTATAAAAAGGTGACTGCCACTCGCCGCATTGTCGTATTTTACACGGACGGTGGACCAGGAAACAACTGGGAGATGATGATGATGACGACAACTGTTTCAAACCGGTTCCATATTTGCTCCCTACAGAAATCTTCCCTTTAAATTAGTACGAAAAGAGTGGGAGATTAAAAGCTTGGACTATATTTATCCATATATACATGTGTACGAGGAAAGGGCGAAAAGTATAATAAAAGTATAATCTTCCACACATACACTCACACATTGTGCCACACTCAGCAGCAGAGGAGAATGACATCTCCAGCCATCGAGCCAACGTGTGTGCAACTTTTTCGTCACAACAAGCCTATGTGTCTCCTTTGTTACAAATGGGTCGTCCAAATGACCCCGAAAACCGCACTTGCCCCGTGTTCACTTCTTACCCAGACGAAAACTAATGCCCTGACGTCACCCTTTACATCCTCTCCACTCTGTCCAGTCCGCAGGGGAAGATTCATGTTTTGAATGATTAGTCCAACTTACAAGAATGGAATTGAAAAGGCATGAAAAGGCACCAAGGATTACACACTGCAACACTATGCATATTGTCCTCTAATAATAATATGTGAGCTTGAGAAGCATGGTAATGTGTGTACAATGGTAAACATGAGGTAGGGACACGAGCCCACGTTGCAATATATTAACTCTCTGTATACTCACTTCAGCCCCCTTGTTTTCTTCAATTCTATTCACATTCTAAAACGGAAGACTGCAATTTCAAGTTAACTCCTCACAAATTCATGAGAGCTACATTGTTCCAGGCCTTATAGCTCAGTTTATATACTAAATAGAGAAAAAACCTCACAGTTTCCCTTCCAATCCAATTCAAACTATTATACACACACAGTAGTACATGAATAAAAAATACGGCATGGCGCTCCCCAGGCACTACCACGCTGCTCGTTGGATACGAGACCACCGTTTGCGTGCCCCGGGAGCCGGGAATAATGGGAGGACATTTTCAGTATTCACCTTGTAAATTGAAGGGAAACTTTTGGAATTCAACTCCGCATTGGAGCAGTTTTTGCAAATGGAATACAGGATAAAAACTGGCAAGCATTATTCCTCCGCGTGTGGATCCTTATGTACGACCATGAACAAGTTCTACAGAGGACATAATATGATTTTGATGGAGACACGAGGTGGACGGAGCAGCGACGTGACTCAAATTTATAATACCATTTTAAATATACATATATTTATAGTTTTTAGTTTAGAAATTTACCTGTCGGACGCCAAATGTTTCCTGGGTTAACAAATTGTTGAGCAGAACATTGAAATTTGAAGCACACAATTGATTTCAGTCTCTAATGCACGACTTGCGTGAAAAACTAATGGCCTCACTACAGGAGAGATAGACTGAGTGCAGCGTGGAAATTCTGTAGAACTGGAAGAGTGAAGATTCGCTTCGGCGAGGCAAAATGACGATGGAGCAGCAGTGGCTCCTCATGGGCTGTTCCTCTCCTCATGGTCTTCAGAGAGCCTGCTTTTGCCTTGGTCGTCAGCGCCATCAGGTAGGCTTGTGTTGATTGGCTACCGTTTCCCTCGTTGAAACCCGTTGGAGGGAAATCGAGAATAAAGCATGCTGATAGTAAGGAAATCCCGCTTTGGCAGCCCTTTGTTGTGGCAGAGCGGGCCATTGACTATACGCTGAGCGATAGTATTATATGTGTGGAAATCCAGTTTAGCCAGTAGACGTGATGATGTGATGTGATCAGTAGAACCCATCAAAAATTTATAAAAGTTTTCAAGTTGAACGTTTAGCGTTAGAAACTTGTGTGACAGGAGTCGCTGGATGGGCTCTGTTCTGCCCGGCAACTGGAGGACTACTTCGAAGCTAATTTTATTTTGGGTATATTTTTTTGTTAAGAGTTTGCATTGAATTTAAAGGGGAGGAGAACGTAACTCGGTGTCTTACTTGAGTGACTGATAACCTTGACCATTCGTCTCCTTTCATGCTTTCTGATTACAAAGTCACTGGATTTGGTGATGTACTAGTTAGTTGCTAATGGTATAGGCCCTGTCTTTTCACTGTGTGATGATAATGAAGGATATAAGTTGAAGGCGTCGCTCACGGTAGTCTTAGAGCTTGAAGGAACGTGATTGACATTGTTTTCTTTTTTTTCTTCTTCTGTTTGCCGCATACAGGATAAAAGCGGGGACGGACGGAGATAATCAGGATCAAGGAGGAAGAGGAGAGAAGCCGCGTGATATTAGTACTATTTTTTAGCTATATTAAATCAAGCCTGTCAAGGTAGCCATGAGTGGTGGGAAGAGCGGTGGTAGTAGCAGTATTGCAATTGCCGACTCCACAACAAATTTCAACAGCGGTGGGGAGAAGGACGGCTCTGTGAAATTTCGTACGAAGGAGGAATCTGATGTGAATAGCTGGACGGAGAACGAGATGGATTCCAATTCAAGATGTTCGAGCGGAGCTAGGAGCCCGGATTCGGACGGGGAAAAGCGAAGGGGGAGGCCACGATCGGATATTGTCATGAGTTTGATCCTGCAGGGAAGCTCATCCCCGAGCAGTATCAAGTGTCAGTACTGCGCCCGGGTTTTTCCGAGGGAGAAGTCGCTTCAGGCTCACTTGAGGACTCATACAGGGGAGAAACCGTATATCTGCGACTTTCCTGATTGTAGTAGGGCCTTTACTCAGAGTGGACAGTTGAAGACCCATCAAAGACTTCACGCGGGAGAAAAACCTTTTGTTTGCTCAAATCCGGGGTACGTTTGTTGTGTAATGAACATGTAAATTTGGAGGAACTGTCAAGTCGTCATAACGGTTGCTGACTTGAGGCTGTTGTGGATGACGTGGTTGTGACGGATTGTTTATTTTTTCCAGATGCAGTGTCAGGTTTACACATGCCAACCGTCATTGTCCATCACACCCAAATGCCGTGCTAAAGAGAAGCAATGACTTCGTCCTCCGATTTGTCGGGACGGCTGACATGAAAGAAGGGAGTAGGATACAAGAATGGCTTGAAAAGTAAGTATACGTGGAGGACATGTCGCTTGACTTTTGTCCCCTTTACAGAGTTGTAACTGTTTACTGAATTAATTAAGTTATTTACCTGCCTATTTCTCAGCCCGAGTATAAGTTAACCCCGTTGGTTTTTATATTTTGTCGTAGGTATAGAAAAGAGCGTGAAGAAGCTTGCAAAACAGGCAAACCCCGGCCGAAGAAACGAAAAATCTCAGAGGCTCACTCGGAGCAAGAAAACTTGTCGAGAGAAGGTAGTTGTGAGATATCTGAAGTTTGTCATTCTCAAGGGAGTTCTTATGGGGCGTCGAAACAATCAGCGGAAGCAAGTCCTGCCAAAATATTGAAAACTCAGGTCCCCACCATCTACAAGAGCTCTACACCAGTCACCTCCTTGCACAATCAGTTCATAGAAAATGAAGCTCCAAAGAATTCGCCGGTGAAGTCGAGGCCACCACAGAACAATTTGACACCCTTAACTCCAATGGGTCATAGTCTACAGAACAATGTTGTGAACACAATTCAATCAGCCATGTATGTTCCAGCGCGGGTGAAGCCTGAGAAATTAAAACGGCGGTGGTTGGAAGCTGCATTAGAGCAATCATCCGTGGATGTTGATGACATCCTACATCGAAGGGAAGTGTCTCCTAGCTTTAATTCCAGGTGTGAGAAAGACGTCGTACACATGAACAAAATGAAAGTCGCGAACAAGGCCTTGGGTGAGGTGGAAGTCACACATAGTGGGAACAAAGGAAATCAGAACCGACCCTCGGTCCTAGTTATGGCCTCAAATACCTGGAACGAATACTCCAAATATAGTCCTGTGTTACAAACAGAAGATTTCCATTC
>WJFA01000302.1:0-45305 GCA_009870155.1 Pseudobourletiella spinata
AGATTTTCTCTTTTCTCATCTGTACTCATTCAAGTCTTATTATCTGTTTCTGCTTATTAATAAGTGTTGGTTTGGTTGCTAATTGCATTTATTAACAATTACTCCCTGTCTATCTACTCTGTTCCGGCTTATTTTCTGCATCCTAATCGAAGAACTTAACAGGCGCCGGGTAAAATCTCGGAGAAAATCAACGCGGAACTTCCCTATCCGACCAATACGAGTTCTTTTTGGGAGCAGTTGGAACAATTTGGTGCATTCTTGCGCAGAAGATTGGCCACTTATTTTCTCGTTTTACACTTGCAAGCGGCACGGGCCTCACGGTTAGCATAATTATCAATTAATTTTCACTTATTTTACGCATTTTATACTATGGAAAACTTGGGCACGGATTATGCGAGATGAGTCGGGAGCGATTATGCGACTGAACTTGGCGGGTTTGGTACACTTGAACGGCGTGGTGCATAATTGAAGGGAAGGAACCAGGTCAGGTGTAATTTTCTCTGATTACCTGACACCCATTTGCACGCTTTTCTTGGGTGGTGCTAACTCTGTGTCATTTTCCAATGTTCCGTAACTTTCTTAACGCGTAATTTCGACACATACATTGAACTCGTTGTCTTAACAACAAGCGTGGTAGTTGCCCACGATTTCTGGGACCTCTCGGCAAGCGAGTTGTTTGTTTTCTTGAGCTACGTCTTTTCCCATTATACCATATACATATATGTATCATGTCCCAGTTTCTGCCGGACCAAATATTTTCGAATATTCCAGTATACGATGGAAAAAGTTCCAGTTTGGAGTGGCTCAAGTCTTTCGAGGCTCGTTGCGAGCACTTTGAAAAAAATGACGAATGGAAATTGATCAATATGGATAAATTCCTGAATGGTACGGCATTGGACTGGTGGCAGTTTTCTAAATTGAGGTTCATGAATGGTCTGTCCCGCCATAACGCTCAGGCTCGTTTTCGCGGTTTTTGTGACGCGATTAAGGCTGATTTTCCGGAAGCGGATGACAAAAAGCTTGCGATTAAGGAAAACGCTTCGGTTGTGTTTCGATGTGACCTGGATCAGCCGCGGGGATACGTATATAAGAAAAGAGCACTCTTTATGCGCATGGATCCCGATATGCCCGAATCAAAGCAGTTAGATTATTTATATGAGGGATTACCAGTTGAACTGCGTTGGACGATTAAGCGTCAACTAGGTGCTCGGGGCACAGTTCAGCAATTTTTAACGGAATTAATCACGTTTGCGGAGGATTTCTCGAAGCGTGAGGCTGAGATACTTAAAGCATCGAAAGCATCACAGTTGCCCTTAGCTGACGAACTGTATAAGTTTCCATTAGCACCCCAGTCGGAGGTAGTTCCTACTGCGCCAGTCCCAGTTAGTAACGATTCAAAACCATCTGCGTCAATATCCACGGATATTGCCAGGACTCACTCCGTGGTATGTGGGTATTGTGGGGTGGCTGGTCATGCAATTGCAGCATGTGAGGTTCATCGCAGGGATTTTATTCCGAGGTCACGGAATGTTGATAATTCTAATCGGACGTGGGTTCCGCGTAACTCCAACTTTCGCGGTCACACTAACAAGCCGTATGACCGAGGGTCTTTTTCTGGCCGTTCGCCGCCGGGGCAGAACGGTTCTCGCTGGGACAATCGTGATATTAAGACGTCGGGAAACGAGAAGGCCTGATGGTGCGGGAGCATCAGGCCATAAATACAGAATTTAGGAATGCATTACTTCCGTCTTCCACTAAAACAATTTCTGATGTTCGATTAGCACAGGAGCGAGTAGAGGCGTTAGTGAAACGTGACTCTAGTGACATTGAGTTACTGGTATTGATCAATGGAAGATCCTATAATGGACTTATTGACTCAGGTGCTCGTATCTCTATTATTGATAAAAAACAATTTGATGGGTTGCCAGATGACTTAAAGGGTCGAAAAAAAGAGTTGCCCGTGCCATTGCTGATACGCTTTGCATCTGCTAAGTCACCTAAAGAGAAGGCCACTCACACAATCTGTCTTCCAGTAAATATTAATGGGTTAGAATTTGAGTGGAACTTCCACATTATGCCGGCGTCGAATGAAATTTTACTCGGTCTAGATTTTATCATTTCAACCAGACTATGTTGGCAGTGGGTCGACGGACCATACGTGACTTGTAAGGTGACCCTTGCTACTCCTCAGCGCAGGGATGATCAAATCATGGGTTCGACGGAGGTCCGCACAAGTCGCCCCGTCTGTCTCCCACCTCAGTGTTTATCTCGCGTGAAAGTGTTAGCAACTAGCCCATTGAATACGCTTCCCGTAATTTACGAGCCGGCTTTGTCTACATTTGTTCCACGGCTTCTTTTCGCACCACGTTCCATTGTGGAACCAAGTGGGAATTGGATTTGCTTACATATTTTCAACCCGAATCCGTACGCCGTCTCCTTGCCTAGGAAACTGTTATTGGGCCGTGTGTGCTCGGTTCCTCGCGATTGTATTGGAGCAGATGTGGATACGAATGAAATGACTGCAGTGTGTTCAGTGAATGCCGATGATATGGCAATAGATTCTGACATAGCTACAATAAATCTCCCGGATCATTTATCCGAATCTGAGAAGCGAGATCTGCATATATTGTTATCGCGATATCGTCATGCGTTTGCTTTTGCTCCCACGGAATTGGGAAAATGTAATATTCTAAAGCACCGCATAGATTTGATAGACCCAACGCCGATTCGTAGCCGTCCTTACCGAGTGTCTCAGTCTGAACGTGCAGAGATCAACCGCCAGGTTGAAGACATGCTAGAGCAGGGCATAATTCAACCTTCAGTGTCACCGTTTGCTTCACCAGTGGTTTTAGTGAAAAAGAAGGACGGGACACAGAGGTTCTGTGTAGACTACCGTAAGGTGAACGCGCAGACTAAGAAAGTCTGTTGGCCCTTACCCAGGATCGATGACGCATTGGATAGATTAGCAGGGTGTAAATACTTTACCGCGCTTGACGTTTTCTCAGCTTATCACCAAGTGGAAATGGATAAAGACTCCAGGGAAATAACGGCATTTACTACAGCGGATGGGAATTTTGAGTATCTTAGAATGCCGTTTGGTCTGTGTAGTGCTCCTGTTACATACCAACGACTTATGGATATAACGCTTCAAGGTTTAAAGAACTCTTTCTGTCTTGTGTTTTTGGACGACATTCTTATTCCAGGCAGTTCCATCACGGAGCATAATACACGGCTGGAGTTGGTTCTTCGTAAGTTGGTGGAGGTCGGTTTAACCCTGAAACCTACCAAATGTAACTTTGCTATGCGAAAGGTTCTGTACCTTGGCCATGTGATCTCGGAATCCGGCATTGAAGTTAATCCCGACAAAGAGAAAATCTCAAAAGGAAAATTTCAGCAGCAACTTCCAAGCGTCCACCTTCATTCAGTTTTCAAACCCGAATGTCCCATCCTTTCCACTCGTTCTCCCCGCAAGACTCTCCGCACCTAAACTGTTGTTGTCTGTTAACCTTTTTGGCTCGGCTGCGGCAGTAGCCATGGTACCCCGTAACAGGTCCCCCTCCCCGAACCGACCGTCCCGGTCGGCGACGGACACACCAACATGTATGCGGATGTTTTGAAGCGGTGCATGAAAAACAGTAGAGGCAAAGCGAGACGAGTGCACGAAATATGCATAACAATATATATAGCTACAGGTTATGGTGCACCACCTATTGAGATCGGGGCCGCAAGTGAAGAACTCGTTAACCTATGACCTTCATCTTCGAAATCGTTCTTACTGTTAAGGTCCACTATCTATATGCCAAATTTGGTTAGAATCGGTCCACACGTTCTGTAGTGTTCCTGTCCACTGACAGACGGACGGACATGAGTCCCTACAGAAGGTGGCTTTGCCACTTAATAATCAATGTTTGAGTCAAAAAATTTTAAAGTAAAAATTCTGTGGAAAGTCTTTGTTTTGTTGATAAATTATTTTTCAATTTGAAGCATGACTCAAGAGCCAATATTTGTTGAATATTTGTCATTGTATTGTTTGTAAGTCGTACACTTTTTATAATTGTTTTGGCCCGCAAATTGATTACTTTTCAAAAATCGTGCTCATAATTCTGATTTCTCAGCATAGCCTACCACGAAACACTAGGAAAATTAAATCTTTAGCTATTTTGAACTGGTTCAAATGAAGTGAATTATTAGAAAAACACCAAAGGGGGACCCTTCGACGTGTTAAAATCCTTCCGGGAAATCGCATGTTTTTTCAAAACAGTGATACAGTACTCTAGCGGTGAAAATTCAAATTTGAATATTTTGGCAACTAGGCTTTAGTTGGGCGAATGACTTCGGGGTTAGTATAAACCTGAAAGATGCCAAATTTAAAAGACCTGCGATTACGTGTAACTTCTCTCTGCAGGCTGTGGATGCGTGTGCTGTGTCGTTGTGTTTGTGTGTGCATGTGGTGTGGTAACCATAGACCTCAATGCACACATCCGCACGGACGACACATCACACAGCCAATTCCCAATTCCCAATCCTGCCTCCGAGCCCCGAACAGCGGTAGCGTGTCGCGTAGGAGGCAGCAGCTTCACTGTGCTTTGCTGACAGCTGGACTCCCTTCACTGCGTCCAGCTCCCAGCAAAACAACAACCCGCACTAAAAGCATTGATGTACATGTATACTTAGTGAAAAGCCATCCTTTAACCCTTGACCTAGCCCGCCCCTGACCTCAGAAAAATCTGAAAAAACAATACAGCGAACCACGACGACTACCCAGAACCTCAGACCACAATTAAAAAATTCATAAAAAATTGTTGTACCCTGTACGGATATACATGCCCCTATGTGGCCAGGCCTCACAGTTTCTCTCCGTCTCTCTACCCCCCTACCATTTTTATACCTGCTAATCGCAGGTAATAAACCATAGATTACCTCTGACAAAGTAATAGGTACAGACACTCAGTTTTGATCCCTACAGAGGGTCAAATAAGTTTCCGGTCAATCGATGCAAAGGGAAACAGTAAATGATAATTAAAAATTTGGTATATTAATTCTCACAGGAAAATTCCAGGTTTTGATTTCCGGAGACTTTTGAGAGAGAGCGCACAAAGTGTCTTTCCGGTTGCTACAAGCTGGTAATATGCACCTCGATAGTTAACAAAACCTAAATTTCACATTTTTCAACAATTCAAAATTTCACCCCATTCTGAGGTAAATAGAGTCGGAGCAAATGTTCATCCCGTGACTTACTATGTCTATTAATGGGTGCCCACTCACGATTCAAAATTGGGAGATTCTTGCGTGAGTTTTGAGTCAGCACAAACTGCCCTATTTGGACCTGGCGACCTCAAATTTGTTTAACTGTGAACCTATCAAATATGTGTCAAATATGAGTTCCCGCACTACCGCTTCCAGAGCGGAAATCGTTATGAACGAGCTATGCGCTGCACAAGAAGTCGGTGCTGTGCGTCGCAGACACCTGAAAATGTTTCCTTGTAGTTGAGCTTTGTCCGTTATGGATAGAGTGAATTTAGCGGTCAAAATGTAAAGCAAAACTCTCTCAAAACTGCGTGCCAATTATGAAGTAAAGTATTGATTAAGTTAAATGATGACCTTAAAGTTAATGAGAGTAATGAATGTTTCAATTTGACAGAAACCAAAGTTTTCCGTATTACCGATTACCGCGGCGCGCTTTCCTGAACGCATTTATGCAAGAATTCGTTATTAATTAAGATAAAATATTTTATACTATTCAGATAAAAAGTTTCAACTGTAGAATTATTAAATTTGATTTTGGATGCGCTTAAAGCTTTATACTTCGTTTTGGATATAAAATAAGTAATTTTGTGCCATAGCTCTTTCCCAGTGAACGAACATGGTCATTCAAGTTTGATATCATTCCCGTTGTTCTATTCATGAAATAGGGTTAGGATTATCATAATAATTATTTACCGTCACAGACTTGGGAAAAGTTGGTGAATCTTTACCCATTAGAGCCTAAATTTGGGAGATAGAAATCTTGGTTGAGACAGAACTTGGGTATCGTGCACAAATTACGTAACGCCAAAAGTTGAAAAAATGACCCACCACCTACCACAGTAACGCTTTTTTTAACATAGGCTTAAATGGACCGTAACGCGGCATTTCGAAGGACCACCACACCCCAAGCGCGTTACGTAATTTATGCACGCTACCTGGTTGAGTATCAACTTGGTTCAGATCAAACTTGGTTGAGTAGCACCCTGGTTGAGATCTTATCTGGGTGAGTAGCGACTTGGTTGAGGCCTGGGCTGGTTGAGTAGCGACTTAGTTCAGTTCAAACTTGGTTAGGTTGAGACATGGTTGAGTTCAGGTGGTTGGGTGAATTGTCCTAGACCCGAAATGATTGTGTTGTATTAGTTCGCTTTAAGGTTGAAATGTTCAAGTGCAAAATATATTTTCTGTAAACCAACTCAGCCCACGTAACAGTAGAGACGTTTTTAGAAGTTTTCTCAAGCATCCTTCGAAATTCAAAATTTGGAAATCCGTGTGGGATTAAACATTTGGTGTTTTTTCGTCAAGCCATTCCCATGAGCGTTTGTTTGTTTGGGGATGGAGACAGCAAATAATCAAAATCAGGTTCAACGGACTGATAACTCGGCGCATCATGCACCTACTGACACTAGCGTGACTTAAGCGCTAAGCACTGAATTTCGCAAAAGGTTTAAATGTGACGACGAAGTTGTTTTTGGATAATTTGTCCTACGAAAATAACACAAAACTTAACGTGCAAACTTTCCACCACACTGGTAAACACGAGGCGACCTAATGTCAGGGTTGTAAATTAAAATTCCAGTACAAAACAGAAATTGTATGCGTTGCTCACTAGAGCATCGGCTTTGATCTGCATTTCCTTGTTCAAGTTTTGGACTCCCTTGTTCGAATCAAATGAAATTAGTGCCATTACAACATTTCGAAAAATTTGTTCAGATGACTTGGAAAGCAAAGGACAAATGTTTAATAGGTTTTTTAATCCGGCGTATAATAATCTTGACCTGAATGATGCGTGTAAGCAAACCAAGCGAGTTAAACTGCGGTTTATTGATAGTGATTAATTTATTTGCGCCAGTATCGCCGTATTTGTTACGAACTGCAAACCTGAGAATAGAAAGTTCGCCCATGTTTCCGTGGTTCCTGATTGCTTTCAAGCCTTGCCAAAAACTAATCGCAACCGTGTGATGGCGATTTGATTGTCTTTTTGTGTAGCACGGGAGGATCGAACATCTGAATTCTTTTTTTAGCATGCGGATGCCGGTGGTTGGATATTAGAAATGTATTGTTAATCAGAGATGGGTTGCACACCTGTGGTTGAAATCCACAAAACTCTGATACTAAATATCTACCTGGCTCACTATAACATGTTTCGTATAATCAATAGTTACTCAGGAAGAAATACTTCGGTAGCCCTACAAACACGTAGGAGAAGAAACGGTTTCTCGGAGAGTTTGAGTTTATTGAAGTTGATCGATGAATTACGTACAACAGATGAAATATTTTTGACTCAATCAGGCGAGATACTTTCATGAACCACATGTATATTTTAAACTGAGTCTACACGGGAAGAAAGCTTGGGTTTTTTCGTAGATTATTCATGGTGGAAAAGGGTTCATCAAGGAACACCAGAGGCCTTGAAAGCGAGCAAATCGAATAATATAAGGAATGCAGAGCCACGCAATTTTTGAATGCATTACTTCACTACACATGCAACGCGAAATAAACTTCTGGCATCATTATGGGCGGAAAAATTTGTTTATTCAGGAACTACGGAACCAGGAACATCGGACACAGGAACTGTATAAATCTCGCGGCCAAGGACGCGGTTAAGTCCATGCGAATAAAATACTCCGACTTATCTTCAGGTTTCAACTCTCCCAGCGGTCCTTATTTCTACAAGGTAGCGAAAAGATAAGTTCTCCAATTCTGTATGTTCCTGAACATCCTATTTAGAGCTGTCCAGTTAGGAAGAAAGTCGCTGTGACGGGCAGCTTAGCTGCACATCAATCGTAGACTAGCTGATTTTGTCACAAAATCACTGACAAGGGGAGGAATGCACATGTCACTTTAGCACAGATTCGACACTGTGTGGATTTAAGAAGTCACCTAGGATTATTAACAATGCCAAATTCATTGGTGCGGAAATTCAGGTTTGGCTGAGTTACACGCCCGCGAAGTTTTGATTTCCCTGTGGGCACCAAACAGGGGGGGGGGAATGTCTCACCTTAAATTTTACATGTTAACTACCATAAGGATTTCCCAGTTTTGAATTACGAGCACACTTCCACTTATTACTTGTAATGCCACCTCATACAGTGGAATCTCATACATAAGCCATATCGCGGGCTGGTGAAAATTTAAATTTGTTGGTTTTTCCCATCGCCTTTTCATGGGTACCATATAGACAATGGTGCACCATATGGAATCTGCAATCCACCCTTAATATTGCGGCGGGAAAAATCACCAAATTTGAATTTTTACCAGCCCGTGATATGGCTTATGTATGAGATTCCACTGTATGAGGGGGCATTGCAAGTAATAAGTGGAAGTGTGCTCGAAATTCAAAACTGGGAAATCCTTATGGGATTTAACATGTAAAATTTAAGGTGAGACGTACCCCCCCCCCTTTGGTGCCCACAGGGAAATCAAAACTTCGCGGGCTTGTAACTCAGCCAAAGCTGAATTTCCGCACCTAGGAATTTGGCATTGTTAATCATCCTAGGTGACTTCTTAAATCCACATGGTGTCGAATCTGTACTAAAGTGACATGTGGATTCCTCCCCTTGTGAGTTAGTTGGCCATTTTTGTGCACAGTAGTTTTCCACCATTTCCTTGCCACCTTTTATTACTAATCATCACTTTACAGCTAAAAGTGAAAAAAAATTTAATTGAAGATAGGTCATTAACGTAGTAAGTTATTTATAGGAGGAAAACCTCAAATTTGAACATAATAGGTCAAGCCATAAATTACAACAGAACTTCCTTTGTAAAGCTTCATTTAATGCATGCTTCCGCTAATACGATCCGTAATTTTCGAACCACGATTACCAAAGCCCAAAGTTTTTTAATTCGAATCAAAGTACCCCTTCCAAGTCTGGCACGTAGGAGGTCTGGAATATCGAGGCTCTGCTGTTTTAAAACATGGACAGACTTTGAGATTTGAGTCACACGTCATATCGACCAGGGTCTTCAACTGCCTTAAACTTGCTCCAAATGGATACATTGGCCGGGTTACGGGAATCTGAAATTTTTAGTTTTTCATCTCAATTTCACCTCTCACCTTACACCTCTGTATTAATAGCATTCACTGTAATCTAGTTTTTATCCTGAAATACATCTGTAGCAACTGTAGGAACTCGTCATCTTGTCTCTTGTGCGAGGTAGGCGAAGGATTAGCAGGTCAAGGAGTAGACATGAAAGACGTTCACTAGAAAGGCATGTATGTTAGAGTATGAAGGAGTAGTCAGGTTCCCGTCACGTCCTAGCATTTACTCGCCCTCTCATGTGAAGGCTGAAGGCTTGAAGTAAAATTACATGACTCCTAGAATTTATTCGAAAAAATTATTAATCTCCCCTTCCGGAACCAATCGCCAGCTACAGATGAGAATAAAACATTTGGAATAAACACCGTGGTACATTTCAGTTCTACAATCACATACACGCACTCCCTCCTCCTCCTGTAGTTGTTGCTCGCGCGAAGGCTCTTTAGGAGAGGAGCGCAGGAGAAAATCCCATTCAACTCCTTTACCCGCACCCGCTCCTGCCGGCCATTATCGTCCCACTGATAAAGTGTTCTGCATAGGGCACCCGGAAAATGAGAGGTTTTCATGCAAGGCTTTCATTGTACTCAGTAGTCCGTATTGTGTCCTGCACCCATTCAGACCTTATTTATTAACACTCGGGCAGCTGGGATAAAAGGGGACCCTCGGCAATAAATATAATTTGATGCATAGCCTACATAGACTGGGTAATGTGTGATAAAATATTGACAGGATGAGACTCTTAATGTCTCTGTGCTTGCGTGCGCTCGTGTGTGTTTGTGTACGGACACGGCTGGCTGTGCTAAGAACTGCATTGGAATTTGCCGCAGCTCTTCTACTTGAGCCAATGCATGCACAGCCCACACTAGGAAATTACCATTGTGAGTTGGTCCAGCTGAGCCCCTGCCTTAATCTCTACCGTATTTGTGTACATACCCAAACGTATACTTTATACGTTAGCAACAGTGGCCTCATCTACGGAATGAAACGGTCAAAGGATACGTTATCGATTTGCATTTTGGGGTCCTCTGGCCATGGAATCTTTGGAGGAGGTCGCAGTAAGTTCTCAGATCCTCATTTCATTGTGTCATAGACAAGGACCGCAAAATATACATAGACTGAGTGCATATATATATAAATAGTCAGCTTGTTGTTGTTGAAACCCGGGTATAGGGCTGTTAGCACGTTACCTCTTTTTAATATCCGCTGGAATTTGAATTAAGAATCATTCTGCACTCTCCTGTTTCCGGAGAAGTTTGAAAAGAGAGAGGAAATATGTTAAGTGGCAATTCTGTTAGTCTCTCGTCCTATCCTCATCTACGGCTCATTCCCCTTCATAATCTCATCCCTTTTCCTTCCTCGCCCTCATATTGACGGTCAGTCAGCTGACTCACTCTAGTATATTAGATAGTATGCATGGAAAAGTGCTGATGAGACAAGAGAAGGAGGGGGATGAAGACGGAAGAGGATGAACAGATGAGCTTACTGGAGAGATTCTCCTCTTAGATTTTTCTCATCCTAAATCTCACTGCGTGACCGCCTTTACTGACAGATTTTTGGAAGGCACGCGAAAGGTTGTGTGGAGGCTAAAGAAGATGTTGATGGTGCGAAGGAGAAGGAACAGATGAAGAAAGGGACCTCCTAATAAATTGATGAGGCGGATGAACGTCTTCCATCTCATATATGGCCCACATATCTCTACAGCGGGAGTTACACAGATGACGCGGGAAACAAGGAAGAGCGAAATAAATGCTGCGCTCAAATTTTTTTATCGCCGAACACACACACATGCACCCACAGACACAGCAGCACCCATGCACACATTACTTACGGGACATCCGCTCAGTTTCCACGGGAGAGAGGATCAGACCAATCTTCTCCAACCAGGATCCTTACACACATTCCCTCATCTCTTCCCCGTTCTCCATTCCATTCTCGCTTTGGTGAGCAGCTACTGGGCCGGACGTGGAGTTACTTCGACGCTCTGCTCTCCTCTTCCCTGGTTTTGTCCTGGTTACACTTTTTCGCCCCGTTTGTCGTAAAAAGGTCATCGTTGACGGCAATGTTCGCATGTATGTGTGTGTGTGTGTGTGTGCATGTGCAAGGCGGATGTAGGAGGCGCGAGAAATGTGGTGGGTGAAAAGCAATAACGGCAGCATAATAAACTGAGCCTTGCATAAAGATTGTCGGAAACCCACGGGGTGGGATATTTCTAAGCGAACTGTTCTCTTACAAGAGATCCAGCTGACTTGTCAGATCCAGTTTCCTATTTCTGTCTTCGTCAAATTTCATTTGGATTTAATTTTTTTTCTCTCTCTCTCTTGTGCTGAATAGAAAGAGCAACTTGGCTTTTCCACGTTTCTCATGACAACCAGGATCATCGTTTCGTTGTTGTCGTCATCGCTATCGTCGCCAACACCATCAGGAGCAGGAGTAGGACGCGAGAGAGTGATCGGCTCCATTGTCGGTTGATGAGACGCCGTAACAACGTGTATGGAGTGGTGACATCGAGGGGAAGAACGACGACGATGTAAGTAAATGCCTGATTTGATTTCCTATCACTCATTTTGAAAAAAGTGAGTGGAGAGCGGGTGCTACTTAGAATGTAACTTTATGCGAGAAGAGTGTTAGTGGGGTGAGCTTAGTTAAACCTTGAATGGTTGAATTAATTAAAGAATTTCTCGTGTCTTCTTCCCATGCCGTACTCTTTTCGTTGCCGTCCTACAACTGTGGTCGGCGAACAATAATGAACTAGACGTCATCCCAAAGGGTTAATAAGAAATCATTCTGAAGGACAAACATCTTCATACTTTTTTTATCACCTTCATCATGGCATCTACCACCATCTCCTCCATCGCTCATTTTATAGTCATTTTTAACTTGCTAAAGCTTGTACACATTTTCTCAAGTTCGCCATGTGAAATAAAAGGTGCATTTATAATGTGGATTCCGTTTGCCCTTTTTTCTCACACCGCGCGTAGGGTAGTAAAGGACGCGAAACAAAGTACTACCTTCATTATTTGTGCGCGCTAGGCTTGTGAGCGGTGAGTTCATTTTATGCATATTTCTCTCTGAACTCACGGGGACTGTGCACATGCACGTTCACTGTGGAAAAGAGAGAGCAGCTTTTGAGGCCGAAACCCTTCTGCCGCACTCAAATGGCACCATTTATCATAAACAGACTCTCCTGATCATGACTTAGGAAGGATGAGAAACCAGTTAGTCGTAATTAATTTCACCATCTTCACATCACTATGGTTTTCATCAGCTAATTGCCACTCAGATCTCTTATGTTTACTTCAGTGAGAAGAAAAGGCTGAGAAGAGTCCCTTAATCTGGAGTTCAAAGGCTCTGTTCCACCACGTCAGAGTTGTACGGTGGGTGGAATTCAGAAGTCGCGGAAAAGCGCACGTCGTGGATGTGGCTTCCCCTCACATTCATCTGCCGTCCATTCTCCACTAGATTCCTATGGGAGTCGAGGTGGTGGTGCAACTTAAAGTCATCCTTGTCACGAATTGATTAATGTGTCCGAAGATGCAGCTTCAAATAGGATTTTGGGAAGGACTTCCCAGCCTGGTTTCGGCTGGAATTAAAATCCCACGCTATCCTTTACCATGTCGCTTCCACACAGAGCCACTTCCATTATGGTAGAGCGTTTGAAGTTGGGGTGTACGCCATTATAAGCTCGCGTTTTACATTCCGTGTTTGCAAATCTGCCTATGTTGCCGGGCCTATGTGGAAATCTACGAGCAAACAAGCTGCCATAGAAATTGCATGGCAGACAGTAATGCACTACAGTATGTGTCTAGTTAGGAATGCGAGGTTCAATCACATATTAATTAGGTTTACAAGCTTCCAATCCTAACGAAATGATACTTTCCGCGGTTGTCAGGCGATTGTGCCACCTTTCCTCGTACATGCCCTTCTTATGTGAATTTCTATAAGCTTACGACGGTCACATTAGTATTACCATACAGTTTTTCCGTAGGAGGCTGATCTGATTAGTCTTTGAATTTTCCTCGCCTTTCCTCCGCTTCACTACAAGTCCACTTTGCGTTCATGTGTGTGCCCTGTCGCCGGCTCAAGAGAGCCTATAAACACTGTTCCGTCCCTACTTTACACCACACCGCATTGCGGCCGACGTCAAGGGTGGTAAAGTACCTGGGCTCTAAAGATGATGCATTAGCTCTCCCAAGTGGATATAAAGACACACGTATCTGTAAGTACCAATCCTTACCGCTCTGGTCGTCATACATAGTAGAGCTAATCGCTCTCATTCAACGGGTTCAGCTTCTGAGAACTACAATAATAAACAGTTTAAGATGGGTATGGTATGGGCCACTGTCTCCGCCACACGGATGGAATAGATCATCGTATCAAGTGGGTACATGAACAAGGTGATTTTGTCTTGGCGATTACATCAAGTCTGTCACCATTACGGGCTTTAACTGCTCCGTATAAAGGATAATCGGAAAGGCGCTTGGCCAGAATAATTAAAGCCTCGGAATACCATTTGCCGGGGGGAATGCATTAAAAATTCAATTAGTGTGAAAAGGCCGTCGGGCTTGTGCATAGCACACGAGGCCGTTTCGTCTTGTCTCCTTTGTGACGAGCGAGAGACGGAGACAGAGTGGGGAGCGAAACTGAAAGAGAGGTACGTCGACGAGGAGACTGTGTGCACAATGTCTTAAGACTGGGAAAGTATACGTGGAAAACATAATGGGAATATTTTAAGTAAGGGCTTGCATAAATTTTTATGGCTTATTAGAGGACTCTTGCATGGTCTTGCTATGATTATGCCCTCGTATATACTACACAGGCCACCTTGTCCCACGGCATGGATTTTACAATCCGCAAACATTCTCAACTCACTTCCTCTCCGAAATTCTTGATAATAATGTCGTCGAGAGTGCGCGAGTGGAGTAACTGTTACCGCACAAACCGTCATTTCCATGCATGCAAGGAGTTTTTGGCTAATCTATTGTGACTGTAAAGTGATGAAAGATGACACTCTCGCCCTATCCCTCATTATAATTTAGAGACAGTGGGAGAGTGGTTATGCTTTAACGTATGATATACTTCGCGTCTGAGCTCTTCAATACTACCTATGCCGCATTACCCTCAACTGGTAAACCATCGGAGTTACAAGTCATAAATAAAGCTTGGAGAATACCTATTATGAGGTGGTCAAAATTATAGATGTGGCCTTAAAATTTCATATCATAGCCAACTCACCGGCTTCATAACTTCCCACTTGTGGATATTACGTTTCTATACTTTATGCATACAGAGGGAGTATAGTATGTGTAGACGGTTTACAAAATCAAGGAAGCATTGCTTCTGACGAGGTGAAAAAAATGTTCATTTTTAGAGTAGTAAAATGTGTAACGACGAAAATAGGGGAAGATTTTCCGATGAGCTGCTTCTTCCACATGCACTGCGAACTACTGTAACTATATAGGCGCATAACATTGGCAAATCATACTATTATCGTAAACATGATACCTATTGAGATTGCCGTTATTATTGTGGCCATCCGTGTGGACTTGTTCGCAATGTTACTTCTGCTCACATGGTACATCCATGTGGGTGTATCCGTACACCCAGAAGATTGACCCAGAGGCCCAGAGTTATTACATAATAATGCTATATAAGTCCTACTACTACTACTAATTATAATAATAGCAGTAAGGGATGCGGGAGTCAATGGCTATAAGCATTTACGTTTGTTTCACTGCAAAGCATTCATGTGTTGAGCTCACTGAGTGAGTGAGAGGATGGTAGTGGAAGCAAAACTTCGAATATGTGTACGCGTGCCCGCCCAAGCTTGATATGTGCAACTTCAAGCGTGAGGATTTTGCATGGGTAAGGGAGCATTTAAAGCCCCTCTTATTGCTCAATGATCCACGAAATCGAAATCTTCGGTGAACGTCCAAGATAGCAGTAGTACTGCATACAGTAGTGGCACACCTCCACCATTCGAGTCGTGATATACGTATGCGTGGCACTGTGGCACACACGCAGGGTCGGTGTGCTAATAATTATTACGATGGCAATGACACTCCATTCCAGAGACGAAAAGAACAACAGGATAGCAAGTAGGTCTGACGTCAGTTGTACAATTTATTGAAATACTTGGACAGTACAACTTCATGTATTTAAAATCTATTATGTTGTTGTTGTTATCATCAAAGTTTCATTAACTTCATGTATATACGTATTATTTTTCATATGGATCTATGTAATATCCATAGTTTTTGAGTAAAATTACCTAGAATAGTTCCTGTAGATATTAATAATAAACAGTAGTAGATAGTGGTAACACCAACAACTTAAGCGACAACTATCGTCTTGCCCACTGGTATTATTTAAGACTCTGCCTGACGCCTGCGCAGCATAACTTAGTTTTGTAACTCATAATTGGTTCCATTCACTAATCCATTTAACTTTTATAAACTATGGTTACATGTACAAGTTACCCGGCAGGGCCTGGGCTGGCAATAATAGAGACTATATGCATATTCCCTATGTTGGCTTTATTAGCTTGAACGAACAATAATGTCCTATCCAATCCTTATTAAAATGTAGCTCTGCATACACTTACACATGCGTATATACATATATATGCATATGTCATGTATGTATGGAACTTCAAATGGCGTCATCTTTTAATTCGTTTCGTACAATAGTGTAGTTTTCGTACCAGAGTCATCCTCATAAGCTACGTATATCTCAGTATAATGATTATTATGCTACCACACCTAAGGTGTTACATCTCGTGGATGAACGAGACTTTGGATTAATTACAGTATATTCGCTAGTTTATGACATACGACATATCATGTATATATATTTTAGAAAAATGTATTTAACTCCCAAACCCTTCACAGTGTTCCTTCCCAACGGACAAGGAATATTCTGAGTGAATGAAAGGTGATATTGATAATGATAGACAATGATAGAGTACGATTGACAGATGGAAAGAGATAGAGACAGACGAGATATGTGAAGGCAGAATAATATTGTGTGGAGTGAGAGATAGTAAAGATAGATTTAGCATTAGGCAAAGATTTACATAGGGTAAGAAAGAGGCAACTTCCTACGAGGGAGAGAGAAAGACGGGGTTAGGACAAAGAGAAATACACTATTCTGCTTTAATTATGTCACAGCTTTCAACGCTTGCTCCACAAAAGTTGATGCTTCACATGTTTCATGACAAGAGTCATGATAGTGATGATACTAGTAATAATAATAATTTGTGATCTGTATGTAATGTGCAATGCAGTTTACATGGTCCCACGAATTAAAACAAATCATCATTGTTATTTTTGTGCCCATATTTTCAAAACCATATTAGTTCGTTTCATCAATAAACGATGATTATAATGACTAGAGTTAGTTTTAGCAGTAACGATGATGACTAACCGTATTATTATTATTATTATATGTATTTATTACTTAACATTCCTACTACAAAGTCGCAGTAAAGTTCCTATCAATAGAACGGTTATTATGATGACAAGAATCATATATCATGTAGTTACGATGTAGTTTCTGCTTGTAATATTTACGTGGATATATGTGCACATTGTGATATCGTTCGAACACACACACACATACGAACATGCACAACTTGACGCTATTCTCAATAAAAATGACTCCATGATGGTGGTCTCTTCCGTACAATCATCGATATCTCAGTGCCACCAGCACTTTTACAATATGACTTATTCTCGTTCCGTCATCGTCGCCGCCACTGACATCATGGTCCTCAGGCTAGCCTACACTCAGGTTCGATGAATTCAACTTGTTGTTTTACTTTACGGCTGGACCTGCGGATAAGACTACGAGACCTTCGGGACTTGGGCTCTTCCGTCTGGAGAGTGTTCTTGGATGATTTGCTACTGGAGCGCCTCTTAAAGGAGGATGTACTCACTTCAGTAATTTGCTTGTACAGATGGAGGAATGAAGTGAAAACTTGTTGGATATTCGTATTAGTTTTCGCGCTGCACGTTATGCTTGAGATGCTGGTTTGGTGCACGGTGATGGTGGTGGTGGTGAAGGAGCAGAATTTGCGGTTCAGCCACATAGCCACACATTAGAGAGGCAGTTCAGGAGATAGCGAGAGGGGAACAAACAAAGAACAAGATAACAAATTAAACATTGCTTGTATGACTGATTATTCGAGGAAGAAGGATGAGAGCGTCCATAAAGAAGCGGAAAATTGGAGTTTGGCAGGGGATTCTGGCGATTCTCAACATTCACATATACAGCCAACATATATACCGGGTTCAGGCTCATATTTTGGGTAACACTCCACATCAGTGCTGTGCTAATGTATATGCGCATATGGCAAAGTGCAAAATTCCATGTGCCTTAACAAATGAACCCGTTCTGCACGCGAGTTGGTGATAAAAAGGGAGGAGGATGTAAGAAACCAGGAAGGATGATGATGATGTTGATGATGGCATGGGAAAAGAAAAGTAGAATTGGTACGGCCGATCAATGGGGAAATTCCCGAACTCAACTTTTGCTCAGCAGACAAAAAGTCGGTGTTGTGTAACATTTTCCAAACTCCTCGTGCCAACCAGTGAATTGAACCGAGTGGAAGGATTCCCCTACGTAGACATGCTGAGAGTTGCACACACATACAGAAACCATCACAACACACACAGAAACACACGTAATTCCACCGGGCTGTTTTCAGTACGGGGCACCATGGATACTAAGGATGGCACTTGGAGAGGAATTTCTGGAAAACTCGGTGCAAAATGGATTCCACATCAGTCAACCACGAGCACATAAGTAAATACATATACGTCAAGCATCAATAATACTGGCTCTGGTGACTCCTTGCAACCAGGGACACTGCTGTAGCAGTAAGCACACGGAAAGAGGCAGACACTCAACCAAGGAATAAGAGATGAGGTGAGAGAGGAAAATCTTCCTTACTGTAAATCTTCAATTCCCTCCACCCAATCCAACGTAAATCCATACTCAGCCCCAGTCTGTTCCGCAGTTTGGGTTGAAAGGTCGCCGGTACTTCCTGCGCTCCGCCGCGTCGCCGACGCGACGCCTAAATCATTCCTACTCAGGAGATCCCACTTGTTCCCAGCAAAAACAATGGGAACGTTGGCGAGTCCCCCAGTCCCACGGATATCCTTGACCTCGTAGAAGCACTCCTTAATTTCCGAGAAATTGTCCGACCCTTTTCCACCACCCGCAGTCAACGACGACGATGTCGTCGTCATCACACGCCCGCTCCCACCACTTTCCACCACACTTTCCAATGAGTAGACAAATAGAAAAGCACCAGCATTGGAAATGCTCAGTCGTCGCATGGCCGGGAACTCCACTCGACCAGCCGTGTCGAGTATATCAACTTTAATCTTCACGCCATTCAAGAGGAATTCTTTGCTGAACAGATCTTCGATCGTCGGTTTGTACTTGTCCGTGAACGTGCTGTATAGGAATCTCTTGATGATACTCGTCTTTCCCGATCCGGGTGGGCCCAGAACAAGCAGTCGGATATCGGACATTCTCTGCGTCAGGAAAATAGAGTAAACCATTACTCTCATCAGTCTTACCACCTTATTACGAACTTACATAAAGACTTTTCACCCATCCACATGCCCGCCCCCTCCCGTTTCAGTTATAAGAGGGCATGCCATGTGTACTCATCCTCTGCAATAATAATCCATTTCACTCTCTCCAACCCGTACGACATAACTACATCCGCCCATATCCATCTATATTGACCGCCAGGGGAAGGTCAGAGAGCTATGACTTATGTCAATCCCAGTACACACCCCTTAGCTCGGGGAAAGTAGACATTGGCCTACCACTACCTCTCCCACTCTGTCCTATCCTCACCCAAATTTCCCGCGCTATCCCGCAGCAACTCCTGTCAGCTTGACGCACGGTGTTGAACAGAGTTCATATAGACCGGTCTTCGTTGAGCTCCCCGAGGGACTTTATGGCGCAAGCCGGAAACCAAACAGTTCGATTGTGATGGATGATGTCACTTTTTCTAAAGACCTGAAGGGGAGGGCCAAGAGGAGTTCCTTATCATCGCATGGCAAATTGGACAAATTCACATTGTGACAGCATCGAGGAGCTACACCGGGAGAGGAAGGGGAGACAGTGGAGTAGGAGAGTGGTAGACACAAAAGCAGAAGGACACAAGAGTATAAAGCAGGAGGCTCTTGATCAGGGTGGCAGTAAAGCTCTATACTGAGCAGTAGGGCCGTTTTATAGTAGACACGACTACCCACTCTTCGAGTTGGTTCTGCCAGCAATAAATCAATCAACTCTGCTTCTACTGCAGCCAAAATATTTTCATGTGCACCGACTGTTCCCCATTACTCGTCCCTCTGTGCACAGAGGGTCACTAGGACATGATTCGTACATAGGGGGAGAGAGACAGCGGTATTGAATATGGGACGGGAAAAGAAATAAAGAACAGGACCAATGTTACTATGTGCCAACAGCGGAGGAAAATAAAACTTTTCCGCCCTGGGTCATTGTGCATTACGCTTGCGTGAGGCTAGAGTAATTGGGGATGTCAAAGTATAATGAAATTGCTTCGGGAAGGTATATGAGGCAACACCAGAGTATAAATGTTGTATAAACGGCCCATACAAACAGACGCACACACACACCACAATCTGTGGAGCATCCCTTTATACCGTCATATACTGATGAGAAAAGTTACGTCATCTCTCGCTCTTTCTCACACACAGTGGCTCAGACAAACACACACGCAATCTTTCTCTTTCTGTCTCCCTTCCTCCTCGAAAGTCTCCCCACAAACCGTTGAGACTTGAACGGTTTCATTAAATTAAAGAAATCAAATGTCCCTTCCAAAGTTGCCCCTTTCACGCCCATACCCTACCACGTCGGCCGCATCAATAGCTTCAAAATAGGTTCCGAAAAGGTAGCTACAGCTCATGTATGCATGAATATTGGACGGGAGGTGGAGGTGATATTTGTACTGTCGTCGGAAATTACATTTACTCACGAGGTAGATGATATCTATGGATTCAGTCAAATTCTGCCTCTTCGCAGCCTTCTAGAACGTGTGGAGCCCATGCCTGGGTACCATGCCAAACCAGGCTCACCACATTTTATATATCCATATATGCATATGCGTATGTAAAACAGTGTGTTGTTTACGTGCATATTTAGACGGACGGAAGTGCGAGTCGGGACCTATGGAAAACTGAACCACAAAGTAAGTTTACGACGTACACAAAACGGGCGATCAAACGTCGCTTCTGATAAAATAAAATTACTACTGGTATACTACCGAAAACTAAGGGGTATGCATTTATATGCGTACGCAGGGAGTGTGTCAGGCCTGTTCTTGTGACGGCTGAAATAGGGCCAGCGGGAAAGGGGGAGAGAAAGAGAGAGAGAGAGAGGCAGAGAGATAGACTGAGATTGGGAGCGAAACTTGAGGGAAATTAAATAAAAGTAAAGGAAGTAGAAGGGTGCGACAGATAGAAGAGACAGAAAGAGACTTTGTGATGGTGGATGGAGAGTGAGGGGGATTTTGAAGAAAGATAAAATAATAATGGCGCGCCTGTTGAGCTGAATAAAAATTACAGAGGGTCTGTATATGAGATAGAAAAAAATATACTCGGCCCAAAACTCCCAAATTAGGAGTCCCATTTGAATCCCTTTAATGCACATTATGCATGCGCATAATCGGCTTCAAATTTCTACGACGTATATTTCCAATCCTCACCTCTCAAGTGTCTGTACGAAATCCCACTAGTAAGTACGTCCATATATCCCCCAAATAGGCGCGGAAATTCCTCTCTCTAACAACCAATTCCCTCTATATAACGTTCCATACACACTCAACATCACTTGCGCTACGCCGTGAGCAAATTATGCTAAAAGCCGAAGTAGTAGTCCTTAAGGAATCAATCCGAGGACCTCTTTTCCTTTTTGTCTGAACTTCACTAATCGCTGGTGATACAATTACTTACTTACTTGGGGAAAGGAAAATATAATGAATTGCTTTTCTTTCTCTTTAACTCAACTACATAGCACTTAGCTAGAATCTACATATCGTCTTCCTCAATTTCCTTTATTT
Source organism: Pseudobourletiella spinata (assembly GCA_009870155.1). Lineage (NCBI taxonomy): Eukaryota > Metazoa > Arthropoda > Collembola > Symphypleona > Bourletiellidae > Pseudobourletiella > Pseudobourletiella spinata. Next base: position 21,385 of record WJFA01000302.1, read on the forward strand.
CTGTTGTAGTGTTTGAAGTAATGAAAAATGATGTAAACTTTGTGAAGAAAGCTCCCCTCTTGAACCAACAACGAAAGCATTTGAGAACTTTTATATGTACCGACCGCTCCACTCTTCAGCAGTCGTTAAAAACTTTTCACATAGGGAAAGCCAGGAGGAAAAGGCTAACGTGTGTAATTTCTCCATTCGTTCACGCTCGCCTGCCATAAACAGACAGCCGACAGCCCTGCCTCACTAAAGACTATAAAATCTAGAAAACTACCGCGCCAATTTACCCCGTACGAACGAGAAAACCAATAAAACCAAGTCCCTTCGCACACAAAAATACAGGGACCAGCAACGCTGGCTGTCCTCTCACTCCCTTCCCTCATACCCTCTTTCACCCGAAACGTCACATTATGCACAGCCTGACAAAAGGTTATATAATTTTCAAGTCGGAGAATCTTTATACTTTCCATTTTCCCAACTCCAGAGGCCACTTCTCCTTCTCCATGTATGAAAAAGTGAGCCAAATGGAAGAGCTTGGTGAACTGGAAGAAATTTTGTGCAAAGAAGCACTACACGATGAGGGATCCACACACGGGTAAAAGTCACCACAACTTCACAGAGCGACGACAAGGGGGGAGGACCGGTGAGGCAGCCAGTGGATTACGTACCGTATGGCTTTATGCCTCTCAGAAGTGGCCCTCGTGTAAACAAAAGGACCAGAGCTCATGTAACCAAAGCGGAATGAGAAAGGGAGAAAGGGAGTCAAGTTAACTCAACGGCGAACAATCCTTGTTACATAGCTTATTCTCCACTGAATGAGGCATGCTGTAGTAAACGGTACGTCCGGCTAAACCACCAGATTTGAGCATTTCCCCGCCAAACAGAATATACATCCTTCCCGCCGCGTCTCAACCGCCCAGAGTGAATTTTCAAGAGAGTAAACTGTCCGTCCAAACTAATCTTGTTAGGAAATGAAAATTGCTCTTGTTCTCATCCAACCTTTCATCGAGCCCCATCATCCGTCATCATCCTTTCCCTTCCCCTTGGCATTAGACTCGGGAACAGAGTCTGAAAAAGCTCATTTCATTCATTCAATAAGTTCACGTACAAGCAATACCGGACTCAACCATTCTGTATGGTATTTGCACATTGGCAGACGCACACATAAAAGTCGTGGTGCCATAAACACACACACACACACACACACACACACACACACACATTCGAACTCACGCATGTACATATCCACACCCAGAGAGAAAATTGACTGACAGGCGGGAAACCCAAGTCCTTCCACTTTGTAGCAGTATAGACTAGCAGTGGGTATCACTCGTCCGTGGAAACACCTAGAGAATACGTTCTCCACACATACATCAGCTCTCTTCGTCTAATCTCCTTCCATTCTCCACTGTGTGTACATGATGAGTTTGGAAAGCCCTCTTGTCCTCACATACAATATTATCCCCGCTTTGGAGAACATCTCATCAGTCACGCTCCTTGTCCTTTAACTACATGAGAGAGGGAAACTACAGGCTGGACCACATAGCCTTGAGAAGGGAAAACATCACCGTGGAGATGGACAGGCACATGAAGCGTGATCTGGAGAAAACGATGAGGTGAAACGTCAAATGAGGATTATCCTCATCAGGAAGAGAAAGACAATGGGTAGTGATCATAATAGTGTGTACAGCAGTGGCAGGTCTACCTTCACTCAACCTTCTCCCCTTATGCAGAGCTGTAATTTTTTGCAGAAAAGAATTCAGAGGAAATCAAAGTGTTCCTACCCTCATCCCCTCAACTCCCTTCCCTTTCTTTCCTAAGCTCCTCCTGCTCATCGTAAACCCATGTATTCTAACCCGACAGTACATTCGTCCCGCAGTTATTGCCTTCACCCGAGTAACACATCCGCTCACTTTCACATCGTCCCTCCTGGGCTCAGTCAGTGGTACTACAAGTAGTACTTCACCTTTTCCTCTCCCGGTTTTACAAATCCTCAATCCAATCACCCTCATCCACTCACACGTTCTCCCAGCACAAGCCTTCATCTCCACTTGACCAAATGATTTGTGGGATAATGATAATAGTCATAATCCCAAACTAATATTCTCCTCAACGCCGCCCACTCCATCTCCAGTCCTGTATCCGACGGTAGGCTAAAAAATTCCACACGTTATTATTGATGATTATTGTTACACATTCGTATGTATTTCGGGGTCCCATTTACTTCTACCCTAATCTCGGTAGCATTTCCCACACACATCCATCCAAACGTGCCACTTTTCCAACACGGTGGAGGTATTACGGGCAACTTGGTTTGTGGAAGCCATAGTAGGAGGAGGAATAATCGTTACCGGTATGAAGGTAATATTGGAAATAATGGTTAGAGCATACACACAAATATGTACAGGGACTACACACACACACAAACGTGAAGATACACAGATTTAAGTGTAGCACTCACAGCTTATATAGATATAAATATATATATATGTATATACATATGTATGATTCTGGTGGAACAACCACACGGGAACGGGAGACAGCACCACTCTCAGAGTTTTTTGACAGCCCAGTATATTGTTAAGAAAACTACACGGTTATATATAAATTACACTCGATACGATACATGTGTCGGGGTAGAATCACTATAAAAATTGACTCAATAAGTATCCTCGCCCACTTTCCTCTCACAATATATTGCAGAGTTATAGCTACTTTCACTCACTCTCTACCTCTCTGTCTCCGTCTCTGCCTCTACCTCTTTTTCTCCTCATATCTCGGATTAGGTGGTCGTGTGTAACCGGGTGAACGATGAGGAAAGTGGATTGAGGTGAGTAGACCTGTATCTCGTGGATTCCACAGCGGATATGAAGTGGAAGGGATTGAGGGAGTTTTTACACAAGGGATTAAGTTTGAGCTCAATTAGTTAAAATTCGAGGGAATAGCTCCCGCGAACGGAAGAGGAGTTGGTGGAAATAATTAAAACTTTGGAATAATGGCTATTATTAATTAAAGAAGGAATGGTGTAGGATATATGGAGGAAATGAGGATGATATTTTGAGGAAGATTGAGAGCGGCGGTTGGCTGAGTGGCAGAGACATGGAATGAAGGAGTGGCACAAAAGTATGTGCTTCATGGAGAAAGAGAGGCAGAAGACACACAGAGAGAGAGAGAGAGAGAGAGAGAGAGAGAGAGAGTGAGTGAGAGGGAACGACGGAGCCTTACCTCCTCCATGGCGCGAGCACCAAGTCTGGAGGCAATCACTGTGAGACGGGAGTTTATAGGGAAAACAAGACTGATGACAGTGATAGAGTACTGCACACCTTACCTGAGAGGGAGAGGGAGAGACCTAGCGCATCTATCCCGTACTTTAATTGAAGTCAGGGCAGGAAAGAAGCTGGCTTTATCGATTCGTCCACACTTGTGATCTTTCCTTTTAACGCACAGATACATTTACAACTTTTACTTTACTTTGACTTTTAGATGTACACACTGTGCTACAGCTACAAACGGGCCGGCACATACACCATAGACGAGGGCACAATCTCATATTCGCACACATTACCGCACTCACGCGCACATGCTCCCTCACTCATACATCTTATATGTATTGTGAGCACCCACACACACAAACACGTATACACTCCCTTGACTCACACAGGCACACATTCGTGCACCCGCACAAAGAACCATTCTGACGTGAGTATGAGACAGGGATTCCGACAAATCGTATGCTTTATCCAAATCTATTTCCAATCTCATCTGCGGGGGAAATCATTTGTAGGGATAGACGAGAGAACAGGCCATTTTCCACCCGATGACTTTACTTCCAAAGCAAGGCCAAGGTGTACACTATATATATATATATATATATCTGCCATATATACATATATATGTATATATGCCATATATATATATATATATATATATGCCAGTCTGCAACTGGCATAATCATCATAGTAATGAGTAAAAAACTCAGACCGTTTCATAGGAATTTTTCCACTTTCAGACCCATTTGCAAGCTCACCATGAGGGGTCTCAATGTATCTCACCCTACCACACTTCCGGATACAGCTACTACATACTTTCCAAGTGGGGCTACAGTGGAACCTGCTGCGCCTCCTACCGCTACTAACTCTTATGTTACCTACAGTGATTTGAGCGGTAATGAAAGAGCGCAATAAAGGAGAATTTCCGTCCCCAATTAAAAGCCTGCTTGGATGAACGAGTCAAGAGGAGTACAGAAAGTACGATAGAGAGAGAGAGAGGGGGGGAGAAAGATGAAAAATCTATGGCTTGCTCAACCCCCACATAATCTCCCTGTCGTCGTCGCATGTCAAAACCGTTTCATTACGATGGCATGCGTCAAGCTCCCTTTTCATAGCTATTGATAACAGAGCCTCAAAATAGGAAGAGTATGGAAGTGGCGGTGGCAGCAGTACTGGTGTAGTTGTAGCAACCATGTCGTCGTTGTCACGGTAGCTCCATTAGCATTCGTGAAGCTCCGGCAAGGAGGCAATAGTGGTGATAGCTCAAGTCAACATCACTGTGGGATGTACATATTGGCTTACTGCATTAGCTAGTTTGAGCCAGATCCATTCAGGGAATATATATATGTATAAATATAAATAAATATATATATATATATATACATATATAAATATATACAGGGTGAACCTATATGATGTGTACAACTTTTTTCCTTATAACTTCTAAAGCAGCCAATGCAGAGTAATGATTCTGGCCTTATTTGAAAGCGGAGTCTTTGGAAATTTGTCTGATAATTTCGATGCCGAAATCGGCCAATAATTACCGAAGATATGACCCCCGAAAAATTCGTATTGTTGACAGTATCACTATTTTCTTCAAATGATAATTTTCATTATTTTTTGATAACTATGAATGATAATTGAATCAATTTATTCAAAAAAATTTCATTCATCAAGGGTCATTTGAAGAAAATAGTGATACTGTCAACATGTGGAAGCTTAAAGAGTGTACCACTTAGTCGCTGGAAAAGTTTACCTTTGTCCTGAAGTGCGTGCAGGGAGACAACAGAAGTCAGAAAATGAAATGATTATTTTGATTTTTTGAATAAAATGATTCTATTATCCTTTCATGACCCTAAAATTTGACCCACCCTCATGAAACCACGAATTTTTGCTTCCACAGCAGTCCCTATCCCTCTAATGTTAAATTACCGTATCGAATTTTTCGGGGGTCATATCTTCGGTAATTATTGGCCGATTTCGGCATCGAAATTATCAGACAAATTTCCAAAGGCTCCGCTTTCAAATAAGGCCAGAATCATTACTCTGCATTGGCTGGTTTAGAAGTTATAAGGAAAAAAAAGTTGTACACATCATTCAGGTTCACCCTGTATATACATATATATATACATATACATATACATGTATATATATACACATATACATATATGTATATATATGTATCTATAAATATATATGATAGATTCCAGCTTAGCTCTCTCCACGATGCAGATGCTACAAACCATGGAGATGGAGGGAACTGAGGGCGGGAGTTTGAAGGAATAAAAGAGGGATGAGGAGAACATGAGGATAATGTGAACAAGTGCCTTCTCACATCCTCCCCGCCCCCATTTACATCATTTGCACACTTGTCCTGGACTACTTCGACCTCATCGGATTATTCTTCGTCCGATTACCATTGTTAACGGTTCTTACGCCGTCACCCGTCATTCATCCGGATTGTACTACCCCTCCGCATTACCCAGTCTCAGCATCTCTTCCGTCAAGCAATCACTTTATGTATCCCAATATCGTCTGACATAATTAAATCCTCAGGGTCTCCGAATTCATCTTGATTAGATCAATCACGTAGAATAGACAAGCGAAGGAGTCACTACTTTATGCCACCTATTTCAAGGTACACACATTCATCAGAAACATCCACACACAAGCACGCATTCACCCATACGAACTAACACATGCAAGCACATCCCAACGAGCACCCTCGAACACAAACTAATACGCCAACACACACACACACAAGCTTATTAGCCATCATGAATCATTGCCTAATTCAATACCTAAACAATCGCACACAAACAATAACCCTCCAGGCATAACAGCCAGTATAAATGTGTTGGGAGAGATCGTTTCCCTTCAGCTTCAAAGATCCCTCAACTCACTGACTGACTGACTGAGTTGCACATACCAGATTGCTAGACAATGAGAATGAACGGTATGAAAAAACCCTGACTACTGCCCACATCAATATTCACCCTTTGCACTTCATGCCCTCATCCTTGTCAAATTAGCAGGACGGAGTGAATTTAAAATCTCAATATACAATACTACTGTCCTGAAAAACACTTCTTACCTCGCTAATTATAACACGTATTATCTGTATGTATGTAATGTATTATATATATGTAAACTATTACAGTATTAGTCCCACGCAGTAAGCTCCCGATACAACCAGATCGCAAACACCACAATTAAATGAGCCATTCTTCCATAGCAGTGATCAATTGTGTTACACTCTGTGCCCATATATATGGCTTGGTCATCACTTCAGAGCTCATTTCACCTGGCTATGATGATGATGATGATGATGATGATGACGAGAAGAACCTTTCCAGCCGCTGTTAGGCACAGCACTGCTGTAATCATCAACATCATTTTTATGTCTACGAAAGTACACTGACAGCCCCAAGACTCACATTACGTAACGCGCATTGGCATGGTGATAGTATACACCTATGAGGGTTTTCATTGCAGAGAGCTTGAAAAATTAAACCGGTGGGGAGGAAAGTAATTAATCACTCAGCAGTTTATCAAATTATACCTTATCTCTTGGAATTTAACCATGAAATCTACTCACTATGGGATCCAGTCTAGTGCCATTTCCCCACATGTGCGTGAGTGAGACGAAAGAGCTAGGTGGAGGACGAGGGGGATGGTAGAAGTAGTAGAAAGAGAAACAGGTAGAGGAGAAATGAATGGTTGAGCTATTCCGGACATTTAGTCTGACAAGAAGGATCTGAAGGAGTGAGAAAGGGGGAGGATGAGGTGCATTGGTGGAGGGTAACTTGGAAGAGCTTTCCTTTTTACACTGTGCTAATGTACCACTACGACGGTAGTATATTACTCTCAGGCCTAGAAGCTCTATTACAACTGTTCTTACGCTTCCATGGAGCTAATACAGTTTTTCCCAGCCCCCTGCAATCCGCCCCACTCCACCTTTGACGCTCCACATGCATGCTTAAGAATCAAATGTATACGTATGAGGTGCAGTTGTGCGAAAGTGAAGCTGGCTCGCACAACCGTCCCGTCTGATTATCATGGATGAAACATTTATGGGAGCCGTCAGAGACGCCGCATGTTTAGTCAAATGCACTCCCGTACTCCTCACATACAAAAGCACTCAGTTACACACAAACATATACGCACTCTCCCATCCACATGAACTGAGGCACACTTACACACGAAGACGTAGGCAATTGCATAGGCTCACACACACACACACACACACGCACATAAATACACTTGAACACACATGGAATAAGTGAAGGAAGACTAATATGCGGTTTGTTCGCGGGAGTTCCTACACACATCCACCACCCGAGTGCCACTATCACACATTCCTGACACATGACTACAAACTATTACTCAGCTTCCCACCACAGAGACCCTTTCCCAACAGCCTGAGGAGTAGAAAAAGTATATATATGAGATGACAACGATTAATTTTTCTGTCTCCCCCCTAATTATGCAATCATAATGGGAATAAATGGGAGCATATAAAGGACACTAAGGCTTTTAATGGCTACTATAAATATTATGAATGGGGGGAAGATGGAAGAAGCCAGAGCGGCGACGAGCCCCGCTCACTACCGGCCCGTCATCCCCACTATTTCTCATTTACCTTTCACACGGTGGAAGAGTCCGGGACTTGGGTTTATTCCTTCTTGTCGTTTCCTTCCCAGTAAAATCTCCTCCTGTTTATTATCAGGCGACGACGACTATGACGCTGATATTTCCTGATGGTAAAGGGGCTTGACCGCACAGTTGAACCGTGAATAAATGTGAATGTAGAGGAAGAGTGATGAGGTCCCTGGGTTTCGTGTGGCGCAACTTTTTGGGAGGATTTTATTTTTCCCCCTTCTTCTTCTTCTTTGTGCGTTCTACTTGATCTTATTATTATCTTTTTTTCTCCTTAGCTTCTTTTACACAGACACAAAAAGAGTGAGATGCTTGTATGCATAGTTTGGGTGATGATACGGATAGACAGGCGGAGAGAGGGAGAGGGAGAGATAGAAACCGGGGAAAAGAAGGTATGGCACGGTGGTTCACATGGAGTTACGACGACGAAAGAAAGAAGTGTGTGGTGGAGGATAGAGTGGGAGCAGGAGGAAGCTCTAGCTCCGCAGTAGTCAGAGGGGAAGAGTGAGCACACACACAAACACAGGCACACACACGCATATTCCCAAACACACAAACTCACCCACACACAGACACACACACACACAGGCACTTCTCCTGCTACTGCCACTGCCGCCACCACCACTGGGGACGGAAAAGAGACAGAGAGATTTTGAGAGAGAAAGTGGAAATTGCGCATGTTAAAATCCATCTCATTGATTTTCTCTTTGTATGTACAGAGGAAAATTTTCATGTTTACATGTTTGTCTACAAATGATTTTGTCAGATTCCTCTCTCCCCATGTCTTCTGCTCCCTATATCCAATGCCCCAAGGATTAGTGGCGGAGTGAGCAGTCTGCAAAATGTTCATGGAAATTGTTATAATTACCAGCGCCAGGGTGAGGAGGAATTTTTCCAACTCCCTTGCCATCCTCATCCTATCCACCTACCATGACTGCTAATATGGACTGGAATAGTAGTACTACTGCTACTCCTACCACTGCAACTACTACAGGCAGCGGAGCTTCTGTGTTGGGAAGCATCTGTTCCTCCAGCCACCACAACGCCTCGTGCTTCTGTTCCCACTATCAATGCTGCTCCTGTTCCCATTCCCCCTCTCTATAACCGCTGCTGCGTTTGATGCCTGGGTTCCCTATTGCGACCGGTGGTGGTGGTGAGGCTTCTGTCCCTATTCCGACGGGTAGGGCAACTCCTGCTTGCTGATGCCCCTTCCTCATTGCTTTTGCGACCGCTATACTTGTACAGCTTGCTCCTGATGCATCTCTGTGCCTCTCAATCTACTACGATTGGACGGAGGAGGCCACTGTGAGTGATCTGTATCCCTCATCTCATGGCATGAAAGCAGGATGTTCCTCCGTCTTTAAGACTTCTTCACGTAGCACGGCATGAAGCGGTGTTGTTCTATACTTTCATAAGGTCCCTTTACTGCTCGATATTTTAGTTGTTTCACCATACGGAGTGAGAAGCATGGGCGGGAAATGGCATTTGCATTGTTGGCCTATGATAAGGCTATATACTTTTCTCACTCACTGCGACAACCTCCCACGAAAAACTCTTCGCTGTAGCTGTAGTAGTAACTCAACTCTCCTTTAGAGTCTTATGAGACTGATGTTCTAGGTCAGTCTGAAACTCAATTACAACTTTTCCCTTTGACGCTCTTTTCAGGATGCTGAGAGACTGGAGTTTACCTTGTTGTAGTACTTCAACGTCACGTGGACCTCGAGAACTATTTAAACAACATGTGTGGATGCGTATGCGGATGTTTCTGTGACGGCGCCTCCGTAAATTTTGTGTGAGTGAATGTTTTTGCGTGTGCGTGTGAGCACAAGTGTGTGGGTTTGAGAGAGTTCCTACCGCCGTAACTATTTGTTTCTCCTGCTAACTTTTGTCCATGATACTCTTCATGGCAATAACTCCACAGTCTGCCCCGCGCCGTAGTCCAAAGGCCTGAGAGAGAGAGTTAGCCATAGGACCGCTGCATCACAATTTCCTTCAACGGAACACTTCCAGTTTCGTCCCGTACACAAATGGAATCTCCACCCACCAACTTGTTAACCGCCCGCCCTCAAACAGCGGGTTTACATGTTAGTGTGTGTCGTGAACGCATTTTATATGCTATGTATACTATGCGTATATGCACATACGAATGTTGTACCATTCCTCGTGACGTGAACCTGTCCGCGCTCTGTCTCCTTCTCACACACTGTATCCGTTGTTATTATACCCCGTTCCTTCCGTTATTGTTCCTCCGCCTCGATCCTTTTAGTTAACTACGGCTGAAAACGAGGAGCACGTAGAGTTTTTATATAACTCATCGTTACTACAAAGAAGCCCCTTGTCGTCCTTTTTGATGGCATAAGAGGCCGCGGCCGGAGTCTCCCTGCGTGCGTGGTTGGGAATGTCGATTAAGAAACGGTTATTATATATATTTATGCATGTGTGTACATACATAAACGTGCCCTCCTTCCGTCCACACGCAAGTATAAAGAGAATAGGGTAAGAGTTCCCCACCTTTACACACAGATATATGCATATATATGTATATAAATATATATGCAGAAGCATAAGGTAAAAGCTTTTAAAATTGTAACAGCATATGGATGTATACAAATGAACATGCATTCATTCGATGAAAGCGTAAGTTTGAACCCTTTATGCCCCTACTGGTCTCCACCTATGAAACTGTACATACGTCCAGCGAAATGACAGGGCACGTAGGCTGTCCTTTGTGAGTGGCTCTGTGCAATAATACACATCGAGGAGGGGAATACGGAGAGAAACATGCACACATGTGGACAACAACAGAGAGAGTTTAGCCATCAAGTTTATTTGCACAGCAATGGAGGGAGTTTGTAAGTAGTAGAGTGGTGGTGGTAGGAGTGTAAGGAGCATGCCGAAAGATGCAAGCGTTAAGGCGAAAGGGGTACCAGCAGTTAGTAGCATGTGAATTGCGGTACTGCAGCAGCAGCAGCACCACCACCACCATCATCAACAACAACAACGGCAGTAGCAGAAGCAGTCTGTGGCAGTAACATCGTGAACAACATGAGGTTTTATAGGGAAACACACGACCATTGGCAAATCCATGGGATGCACATAATGATCTACTACAGGACAAGGGAGATAGATAGATGGAAAGACAGAGAGAGAGAGAGAGAGATGAAGGAACATAGGACCACAGAAGATATGGGTACAAATTGCCTACAATTCTAATGCAAAATCATAGGGTGAAGAGGTAAAAAAATATGCCATGTACCAATATAAGACGAGGTTGGAGTGAGGAGCTAATGTTGGTCATTGAGGAAGAGGACGTAAAATTTGGAATAAGTCGGATCAATTTTATGTAATTTATGTTTATATTTAAAATTTTATTTTCAAGCTCTTGTGACAATGAGTATGAGCGTAAGGAGGTATGTATGTATGCGTGTATGCGTGTGTACCGTTTTGTGAGCGGCGTGTATATTTGTGAGCGTGTGTGTGTGTGTGAGAGAGTATACTTGTATTGTATCCTGTAGTGGTGCGGGGTGACTGTTGCGGCCGCACGACTTAACTGCTGCTGCCGTTGTCGTCGTCGTCGTCTTTGCTGTTGCTGCTGCTGCAACCTCTGTGGGTACATTCATCCCCCCATATTTACTACACACTCACCATTACTTTTTTCCTCTTTATTGTTGTAAAGTAATAAAGCAAAGGAAATTTTAAAGGGGGTTGGGTTTTTCAAGTTTGACCTCAATATTGACTACTCCCCAGTTGCCCCCAAAAAAGTTCTTCACGTTCACTATTTTTCTTTGCTTATTGAACATTTTACCTGTTGTTGATTTTGTGCACTTGTTCGTGTGTCTCCGTCGTCTCCGTCTTCTTCTCTCCTCTCCTTCCACTTCCATCACACATCAACTTGAGTTTTTGGGTAATACATTATTTCCTTTACTACAGGCACACTGCTCCAACTGCTCCAACATATTACCCATAAACCACTACACAGTTATATTACGGTGGTTTTTATTGCAAACAAGCGGATTTTCCTCCAGAGTGTTCCTTACACCCTCTAAAATCATAAACAAAATAAAATTTCTGTGGGAATTTTATTTGAATAAAAATAGTTGGTTTGGTGTGAACCAAAATAACGTAGACTTCTTCGTCGGGATACTGGAAAAGTTTGTGCTCTGTTCTTCTTGCCAGAAGTAATACTCGCTACCGCATGTACGTTAGCTGAGAGTTTGGGGTGGAGGCTGGTCCTGGTTTGAGACAGCGGATGATTATTACGCCCAGGAGTGTTGGTTAAAAAAGCCATTTTGGGGTGTGAGAGCGAGTCAAAATTTAATTTTTTTCCTGCAAAAATAGACATGCAGGCATTGTACATAAAATATTTAGAAATCACCGGTATTTGAACACTACAAAATTTCCAGCTCATTTCCAGGCGGACGGATCTGTGTCTGTGAGAGAATCTATATATGTTGTGTGAGCAACTTCAGAGAAGTTGTTGTTATCATTTTCCTCCAGTAGTAGTGTGGTTCTACTAGTTCCATGTGTTCCAACCGTGCGCCAATGTATGTACGAGTATAGCTGAGTTATTGTGCCAACATACTTAGTGGCACTTGGTCGTTTCGCAACCTCCCCGCAGGTTGCCACCTGTATATTTCTCCACCAAATCGCTCTGACGTCCACTCCTTCTGGTTTGCTAAATTATTCTACTTTATAACCATCCCTTTTTGTTTAAGATTTTTTTTTGTTTTTCATTTTTCATCTCCTTATATCTTCCGCAAAAAATCTCATGCGGCATCTCGAATATCTGTGTGTATGGGGGGTTACAAGGGAAAAGGAGCTTCCCCTCAACTCCCAATATTAATCATAGAAATAATTGTTATATCTTGATCAATCCTGTGAGAAAATGACGTTACTGGTGTTCAGGGTAGTGATGTTGATAATAATTAATTCCTCTGCCTTGATCAACCCGATGTGCGAGTAAATATTATTATTCAAGCGGTAAAAATTAGCATAAAGTTCACAAGTTAGTATAATAGAGCTGTATACCCATCGTAGATCTCGTCGGAGTAGTTCCACTAACTGGTATGTATCCATCTCCTTGGATGTTGCGCAAATTCCCTCGCCCTCATCTCACATGCACACAGTAACAGGCGTAATTGGACTGGAGATTTTTATGAAATTAATATCCCGACCTTTGCAAGGCTGAGTCTATTCAGATAATAGGGGAGAAAGAGTGAAGGATTCTGGGTTCAGAAGACTTATAGAGTGTAGGGTAGCTGAGACAGAGAGAGAGAGATACTGTGAGAATTTGTGTGTGTGTCTGTCTTTGTTGGCTTGTGGAGATGGAAACCCGCAAAATCAGGTGGAGATTAATCAGCGTGACTATGTGATTAAAATAGTGGTTAGTTCCCAGTGCAGACAGACACCAGAGAGAGAATTTTTGGTAAAGTGTTTATAAAACTTGTTTACCTTGAAATCTTACATTTCCTCATTTCACGTGGACTCCCTCTAAAGATACCACATATAAGCATACACACACATTATCGCCTCCTCGTGTATGTGTGGAGTAAGGCGCGAGTGCTAGTGTTTATTGAATCGGGACGTGAGCGTGTGTGTGGTAGTGTATGTGCACGGGTCTGTGTTAATTTTAAAGGGAATTGTAACGGTATACACATGTCTTTTATAACTGTTTTTCCTTGCTCTAGTTTCCTCTCTCCATATAGTTAGTAGCACTTTATACGGGAATATGTATATTATAATGAGAGGTCCGTGTTCACACAATTCACGTCGTGGCAGCCAGTCTGGTAGTAGTAGCAGCATTCATATGCTATACTCGTGGATGCAGCGAAGGCTTGTGCATAACTGCGGAGACATGAAGGAAGGGATGGAGTGAGGGAGAGGGAGTGAAAAAGACGCTATTCGTCGTCACTTCTGCACTCTTTCTCTATTGCCGGAGGGTGTTTTTTACTACACTGAGAATCTCTGTTGAAATGAAATCTGATACTCGGGAAAGATTAAAGTGCTCATTTATTCAAATCCATCGGAATGGTGTGTGTGTATGTGTGTGTGTGTGTGTGTGTGTGTGTGTGTATGTGGTGAGTGAATGAGTGACTGATTGACTGAGTGACTGGCTGACGGGGTTGAACTGTCAATCCTTTTCTCTCTGCTGCAAATGTGTAACAAGCCAGTGCAGTGACTGAGTACATATTCTATGATTATGATTATTGTTACTATGATTATTAAACTACTTATGTGTGTTATTTGGACGAAATCGTGTGTCGGATTTCAGAGTTCAAAGCGTGCGGTAGCCAAATGATTGTAAAACTTCATTTACCAGATGACTGCAATCAGTCCATACGTTTGCCGTATACCGACGAGCTGACTGACAGACGTTTTAGAGGGAATTGAAATGTGAGAGCACTGAGGGGTGGGTGGTGGTGGTTGTAACAATAATTATTTCACCAAAATTCCTTGTCCCCCCACACGGACAGTAAATTTAATTGGATTGGAGCCTCATTGTCAGGCGTGTACTGCACAGGTGTGCATGGATGTATGTATTATGTATATGATATTTATATAGCCCAGCACATTCCCTCGTACGTTTCAGCCCTGGTAAAAATATCCAATGAATTCGTTCAAGTACGTTTGCCATCGATTACCATATGATAGTGGCCGTCGGCTATATTCCCCTTTTTCGCATCACGTCCTATTATTGGGAGGCCCTGTAATAAGGATGGTTCGTGGTGGTCCCAAGTGTGAGAAAATATCCACTGGTTTTCACCCCTCTCTTCTCAAGAGAAGAAACTCATGATAATTGGCACGGGGTAAAGTGATCCGATGGGAGAGTGCGTACACAGAAACACACTATTAGATCCGTGCGCTGGTGAAAAATGAGTTGGAAATCTGACAGGTTGGAAGTCTCATGGGATTTTAGATCCCTGATTGCCATGTCGGGCCTTCAGTAATTAATATTCTGCCGAGGTTACCAGTGTGCGAGCGTGGTGTGTGTTTCTGGGTGCAACGGTATGTACGAGCAAAGGATGCTACCCAGGTGCATACAAGTGTGTACGCGCGTGTTTGGGTGCAAGTATGTAACTATTATTGTTGAGATAATGACAGTAATTATATGACCGTCAACAGAACCGCAGCACACGCACACACCGGTTTCCCTCTGGGACGTGCCCGTCTGTGTCAGTGCTCTTGTGCTTTTGTCTACAGGTGTGTTTGTATGTGTGGTTGCCTGTGTGGGAGTTTGCTCAACGAACTGTTCATGGTGGAAACAAAACTACAGTTTCTCTCACAGACGATGAGGATCAGCTCTTGGAATCTGGATCTTCGACCCTACATGTAAATATGCAATGAATGTATGTCTTTCTTCTCTCTCTCTGCAGGTTGTTGCAAAAATGGACTGGAGAACTGTACTTTTCTTACTCTTCATACTCACCATTTCCCACGGAGGTCTGTCAAGATTTATTTTTTTACCTCGTAGTTTGTTGCCACTATCGTAATACATTAGCTTCTGCGCGCTCCTGACCAAAGTCATGACTGCCATAATACATCATTTTGAAGAGTGTACGAGACGGAGACCCTATGTGAACGCCCATGTTTGGGCACTTTTTCAAAGAAGTAACCCAGAGTTGTGCATAATACTACATTGGCTTCGCATGGTCGAGGTTTACCTCGGGAAAAAAATCAGTTTAAGGTCATCCCCTCAACTTGCGCGAGCACAGAGACACAGATAAACATATATACAAAATAAGTCTTATTATTCTCACTAGAGTACAATGCTCTAATTTTTTCGCTTCACGACTTGCGGCCTGGCGGAAAACTGTCCTTTTCACTCAGCCTTTTTTTATGTATTTCTAAAGGTAGAGAGATACCCAACCAAAGGTACACACACACACACATACACATGCCATGGCTGCATGCACAATGCAGTACGGGCCTCCCATGCATGGAGGATTTATAATTTCCATGCCCATGGCTTCCTTCTCGCAAGAAGTGTACATACGTATCTACAGATATATGTACTCGTGTCTGCACCCCTGCACACCACAAGATTAGAGGCAGAACGATTCAAGCAAAGCCGGAGCAGAAGTCTGGGTAAACGTGATGACTATAAAGTGAAGGTGATAGTTTGAGCCCTTGTGTTCATTGTATATGGTTCCTTGTCCATATTATCATCACAAGGCACTCTGGATTAGACCCGCCGTCCACTTTTGTTTCCCTTTTTTTTATTAGACAATATCATTTCCCAACTAAACTACATGTACGCATGGGACACGGTGGAGGCGGCTAGTAATTAGAATTCAGATAACTATAATGATTTCATTGTCATATGTGGTTAATCAGAGCGTAACATGTCAATGCAATGGTGCAGGCAGTAGGCGCAAGGGGAGGCCGAACTCTGAACTGCTCAGAGTGTCCGCTTGTTCACCTCGTCATAATGTTGATGATAATGGCGATTATAGAAAAAGGACAGGGAGAATTCTATCTTCAGATCACTTTCTGAGGTCACCGTTGCGACGCGACGCCAAAGAGAATCTGATGTGTACGAGGAATGAGATGAAATCCAGGAAGCTCCACTTTGTAGACGGAAGGGGATGAGGTTACCGAAGGTTATTCATTGAATAAATACAGAAAAAACCTCTGCTTCCCAGGTCAAATTCTTTGACTAACATTGAAGAATATTTCAAAGGGAAATATTTCCTCAGTTTTTCAAGAAAAAATTCGTACAGGAAGGGAAGGAGGAAGACAAAGGTTAGGAACACAGAGATAGAGACATGTAGAGAGAGGATGGAAGTAAAGGATTTAAGGATTTTTGGGTGGAAAAAAGGGGGAAAGTTTTCAAGCAAAACATGACAATACAAACGAGGATCTATGTGAAATAGTAGGAGGAGAGTTGGATGACACATGCCCCACTGATCCGGGCTTTTAATCTTTTGCAAAAATATCCGCATATGGGTAGTCAAAGGAGACTACTAACTAAGAGCCCAGTGTGGAGTACAGCAGTTCCTGTGGTTCGTTCGAAGTTTCCATGTTGACTCTCCGACGATTTCAAGTGGAAGGCATATAGTCTGTGTGTGTGTGTGTGTGTGTGTTTGCCTTTATGTGCATACACTAGAATGTGCTACGAGTTGAGAAAGTGGGTTGACTGAAGGATTCGTGGAGAGTCGTGGTTGCGGGTCGGCATGAATAGTAATTAGAATTAAATGAATATTTACGATATTTTCCTCTCTTTGTACAGAAAACACACGCCGGAGGCTCCGGATTCGCCGACGAAACGATACAGCAGCAGCCGTAGTCGCAGATAATATTTCATCATCAAGTAGCACTAATTCAGTCCGAGTCAAGTCAAATGGGAGTAGAGGTGGTGGCAGTGGTAGCAGCATTAGCACCAGTGGTAGTAGCAGTAGCCGAAAGACCAGCAGTACTGACGCCTCTGATGCTGGGAAAAAGCTGGTCTGCTACTACACCAACTGGTCCCAGTACCGACCCAAAATTGGTAAATTCCTCCCAGAAGATATCCCGGCCGACTTGTGCACTCACATCATCTTTGCTTTCGGCTGGATGAAGAAAGGTATGTCTGGAGACTGGAAAAATGTCAACTGATTTCTTCCTCCCGGTTTCTCCTTCTCTCTGTCCCGCTCTCTCTCTGTCATACCACACATACACACGCACACTTTTCCCACATAATCAAAGACCAATATATATCCCTTCCGCTCTTCTTCCATGGTTACTGTGGCTCCTCCCTGCAGACATATAAAAAGAGCCTCTCTTTCACCATCCATCCCGATATGGAGCGTGTATGTACTGCAATAGAATTCTCCCAGCTTTCTGTAAACACATACTCCCTATGTCCCTTGTCATCCTGGTGCTCATCATTACCGAGATAATCATCACATCAGGATCATTATCCCCAGCTTGACGGATTCTCTCCCTCCCTTCCTCATTGCTCTCTCCACCACTTGACACTACCCTATTCATCTCTAGAAGCCTTATGCCTTTTGGACACGGACGCCTTGTAGGCCCCCCTCCTCATCATACTCTTGTTATACACGCTCCCAGCACTTGTTGTCCTTATGGTTAACGACGACTATAATAATGATCACGATGATGAGGAGTAGGATGGTTAATTAATTAACTTTATATATGGAGGATGTGGTGGCTCAAAAACGGGTAGGCATAGGTAAAGTGTATGGTGAGCATGTATATGGTATATTGGTATAGCTTTGAGAAACTCTACCACTTCCGCCACTCATTCCGCATTGTACCCCGCGTAATAATCGCGCCCGCAGACCTTATCACGTGTAATAATAATAACACTCACATGCCGGGTCCACTTCAGACAAATCTCCTATTTGTTTCTGCTCACCTCCAACTCCAACTCACAGCTTTATTTGTACACCCGCCGCCCATGCAGCCGGCCGAAGGCTCTGCCATCAAATTCATGGCAGAGTGTAGTAGTGCTACAGTGGGCATGCCTATATGCATGCACATATGTACGAGTGAGACCCAGAATCTTTGTTGATTTACCCTTATACATCCAGACGTATGGTTCTTACCCAGTAGTTTGTATTTTCGGCTCAAGTACTACGCCTGTCAACTTGACATGCTCGCTAAATAGTTGTTTAATTTAGTCTGCCCATCAATACACCACACAAACACGCATGTAGTATCACAATTGATGCAACTCTTGATCATCATTAAGATCCACAGAAGTGCCTAGGATGCCCCGTGATAAACATCCGTACTCTGAGGGGCCAAGAGCCATAATATGAATTTGTAGTACAAGCTCATCATCATTACCATGAATAGACCTGTGTGGCCCGAATTCATATTTTACAGTAAGCGGAGGACTCGTGGCCTCTCGTGTGTACTGCACCAGCTCTTAACAGAGCGCCATTCTTTGGCATTTGTACCCGAAAATACAGGGGAGGTCTGTACGAATGCCTCATTCCTAGGGGTACTTTTTCCCTAACGGACCCTAAGAGACCATAAAGACAATTGTAATATTGCTTGCTGCGAAAACAGGAGTGACGTGGACATAAACTGTGGAAGGATGGGGACAAAAAACAATGGCTTGCATACCTCCCCGGGAATTATTATGTACACCCGAATGTTTGAATTGGCCATTACCACTAATTTATGACTTGGTACATTTTGTGCCTCAGTCAAGCTACACTGCTTTGTTTTCCTCCATTATTGTTCCACATATCAGTCTATGGTGGTGTGTTATATGGATGAGGCTAATGTTCATTTCTGCTGATGGTCAGTTGACGAGCCTCAATAAGTTTGGTTAGCTCACGTATGTATAGACTCCACTTCATCATCATTTTCCGAAACCATAATTGAGGCTGTGAGAATTTATTTATTTTGTGCATACATGAGACGAAGGCTTAGAAGGTGAATGCATGTTCCTTGCCTAGTGGCTTTGACTGCAGGAGCACGTGTTGGGGATGAGTGAGCGATTGGCTCTCATTGTCTGACTTAAGCTCCCTACACACATGTACTCCACAGCTTCAACTCCTTTAGATACACTGCTAACTACTACTGTAGTGACGGCTTTACCTCATTTACTCGTACATAAATGTAGGCGCAACGGAGAAAATCTCCTCTTTCCTACCTACCCTATACCAACCAGATAATCATGATCAGTTCAGACGGCTGCTAAATTGACTAGTAGCAGTGGAGATTTTGGTATGATGATGCTATGAAAAAAATTGCAGGCAAACTTAGCTCCTTTGAGTCCAATGACGAAACCAAGGATGGCAAAGTTGGACTCTATGAACGGATCAATAGTCTCAAAAAGGCAAACCCGAAGCTGAAGACCTTGTTAGCCATTGGTGAGAACCAAGTTTTCAAATCACTCTCTCTTTCCTCCATCTCCTTCTCCAATGATGATGAAAAATCAGAAAAATCCCCAGCTGATTTTTATGATTATTTCTATACCTCTCCCCCAACCCAACTTGCTTTGGAAAAAATATACATGCACATTGAGAAAGGCCTTGGACGGCGCCATTTGAGGGCGTTGTCGTACGCTCTCAGTTGGAGCACACTTTTTGCGTCTTACGTTGCCCCATGTGGATACGTATGTGATCACATGGAATAATATGCCTCGTTAGCGTGAGGGAGTTGGCTCGCTGAGGATACAGGAGCGATTTAAAAATGACAACTACTGTAAAAATCAGCTGAGGTTATAACAAGTTGACTGGTTCCTGTACTCACTACTTTTTCCCTTGCATACGCACATGCACACATCCACCCAATGTGGGATCCAGTATGGACATGGATTTTTACCGAAGACCAGAAATGGCAGGTCTGTGGTCCCAATGGGTGCCCTGCCATTGCTGTTGTTGTTGTTGTTGTTGTGCATGCAGGAGCCATGTATTAAGATGCTATTAAGAGGAAATGCTAAAGTAGGGGAATAATTTTTTAGCAATCGCCACGGCGTTACTGAGTGCCTTGTTCGTGTGTGCGAACTGACATAATGTATGACATATTTTTCACTCCCATGTACAGGTGGCTGGTCATTCGGAACGCAGAAGTTTAAGGAAATGTCAAGTACTCGTTACTCCAGGCAGCTCTTCGTCCTCAGCTCCATTCCGTACTTGCGAGAGCGAAATTTCGATGGGCTGGATATCGATTGGGAGTATCCGAAGGGATCAGAAGATAAAGCCAACTACGTTCTACTTCTCAGAGGTAATATAATGGCTCGGTGTGATGTGTGTGAGGATCACGTGTGCATATACAGGGTGTCTCATAATGATGCCCTCGATTTTTTGCTAATGAAAGCTGAACGACGCAATTTAGAACAATGATTGAGAGCTTGTTTGAAATAGTAGTTTTTCGAATTTCGTTTGGTAGTGAGCTCGTCCAAATCGGACGGCCAGGACCAAAGATACGACTCATCAAAAAAGTTGTGAGGCAGGCTAACATGGGAGGGATCAGGAAAATGAAGCTCACGGTGTAATTACAAATTATGAATTTTTCAGGACCGGCGGTTGTAAATAGATCATGTTTATCCACAACTTATTGAAAAATCACTTTTCTATCTCCTCTCTACCTAGTTCAGGCACGGTTTGAAACTTGTAAACTGACTGAGCCACCGGGTGATAGCCTCTCTCACTTCCGTAATACATTCGGAATGGTCTCCATGTGATAAAAATTAAATTGTTTCATCGTGTTCGGGAACATTTTCTCAGACAAAGAAGAGGTAAAAAAAACTGGGATCTGAGACTTGGCTTGACCATATGGGGATCAGACCAAATGGGGGAACCAAGTGGACCTCCCGGTGGGTGGCTTGTTTCCAAACGTGCGTAAAACTCGGCAAAGAGGAGATAGCACAAGGATTTTTCAATAAATTGGAAGTAAAAATGACCCATTTGCTGCCCCCTGACCTGAGAACTCCATAATTTTTAATTGCACCGTGAGCTTCATTTTTCTGAGCCCTTTCCTATCCCATTCCTCCCGTGTTAACCTACCTCACTGACGGTGATTTGATGGTTTATATCTTTGGTCCTGCCCAACCCATGCGAACGCAGGTAGTACCAAACAAAATCCCAAAGACGCCTCTATTGATTAAGTCTTAAATTACTCTTGTCCGTTGCGCGCTTCAGATTTTATTTACAAAACAAATCGAGAAATTATTTTGAGATACCCTGTACATCTATGTATCGTGCTCGAATGAGCACACGGGGGAGACACACTACAATTGCTCAATGCTGCTGATATGACATATACCGGGATCGTATATGCTTGGTCCTGAGTATCCCACTATAGTAAAGTTTTTAGACTGAGGTGTGCCGCCACCACAACTACTGTCCCATTCATATGTATGGACAGTGAGAATGGTGTGATGTGGATGGCTTTTTTATTGTCAGAGGCCGAGTTTTTCCTGTGACTATGTCGTTATTTTATGACTGGGCATGAAACCGGAACTGAAAGAGGAAATAATCTGGTGATTGGACTAATGATTTGTGTGCGGGGAATGTTTCTATATGTACCTGTATGCGTGTGTTATAAATTTGTGACGCAGAGCTGAGTGAGGCTTTCAAGGCTGAAGCAGAAGAAAGCGGTAAGCCAAGGTTGTTACTCTCGGCAGCAGTTCCCGTTGGGCCAGACTCGATCAGAGGCGGTTACGATGTTCCAGCAGTCTCCACGTAAGTCCCACAATAATAGCTCTGAGTGGTAGCATTTTCCGCATTCCCACCTGTCAGACGCGTACGCGTGAACGTGGTGGAGGACGGGGCCGATGAGTGATCTGGGGAGCGTAGGTTCTCCTATCCCTGTCGTGAGGTGGAATTTGTACATTTCTGTGGGCCGAAGTCCACGGAGTTAGCATCTGGGGACATGACCGTGGGTGATTTGGAAATGGATTGATGTGTTCTACATGACATTTTGATTCCTCTTGTACAGCTACCTCGACTTTATAAATTTGATGGCGTACGATTTTCACGGGAAATGGGAGTCACAGACGGGTCATAATGCTCCCCTCTACGCCCCCTCATCCGACTCGGAATGGCGGAAACAACTGAGTGTGAGCCATGCGGCCGGGATGTGGGTCCGCCTCGGAGCACCGAAGGAGAAGCTGGTTATTGGCATGCCTACCTACGGGCGAAGTTTCACGTTGAGTGATCCCAGGAACTTTAGCGTGAACGTGGCGACGAAGGGTGGCGGTGTGGCTGGTGTTTATACCCGGGAAGGTGGCTTCCTCGCGTACTATGAGGTATGTGTACGCAATTTGATGAGTTCTACGAGGGAAAAAAGTCGCGACAGCACAGGCAAAGATCGTTTGCATACAACTACACACGGATGCAGTCGTGGGATCAGCGGAGTATGACGCCGTCTGAGGGTCATCGAGGTTTGACATGATGGGTTCATGAGATCTGGGGGGATTAGTCAAGGGCTAAGGTTTTGGAACAAGTTGGTTTAAGTATCCTACTTTTAAGATTATGACTATTATGAAGGCTAGTTTGAAAAGTCAAGTAGGCTTTCACCATTGATTTTCCAGGATTGGGAAAGTTACCATGTTATTTCCCAGCTGTGTTCACAGTATGTGTCTCTCCCTCATCTCCCGCTCCCACTCCTCGGACTCCTCCCCATGTACTCTATACCTCCACTACTAGCTCATATACATTTTTTCTAGAGACTCTTCAATCCAAAAATTGTTTAGCCTTCAAAATTATATTGGACTATATAAAGCTCTTTCAAACTTTCCACCGGGTAACATTACTTGAAAAGGGGAAAGGAAAATTGAGTAAGTCAGAGAGAGAGAGAGAGAGAGAGAGAGGGAGAGTTGGAGCGAGAGTGTAGTGGTAAGAAGAGGTTAGTAAGAACTGGAAATTTTCAAGATAACTTTTCTAGGACGAATCTCCCCTGTGGTCTTGCTTCCAGTCGTTGTGGCAATGCTTGAGAAGTGGCAGGGTACCAGGAGCAATAGTAGCTGTAGTAGTAGTCATGGAACCTTGACGTCGCACACCGCAGTACCAACGATCGTAGTGAGAGCGTGCAGGAGAGAGAGCCAACAGCGAGAGAAAGGGAGAGAGTGAGAGACTTTTCCCCAAAGCCAGAGTTACCATAGAGATCAAGTACAAAGCCCCTCGTATGATTTTCTTTGAAGCCTGGAGGGACAAAACCATGGACAAAAGTTTTGAGCCATGAGCCACACTGTACGGGAGTTAGCCGTTTAATTTAACCAGCCGAAAATGTATAAGCTACCAGTTATTCAGTCACCTCTTCAAAGAGCTCTGACACGGCCAAATAGCTCCGCGCACCAGTCCCGTCCCGTGCCCTTTTCATGATGCGGACGAGAAAGGTCTAACGAGCCTTGTTCTCGGTGCAGATACGCTTTGAGTATGAGACAGAACGTATCCCTAGTTAGCTATGACAATCATGCATGAAAAAGTTTGTCGGGTACTTGTGCTTGGCCGAACGTGTGTAGGTGTGTGTGTGTGTGTGTATGTGTGTGTGTGTGTGTGTGTGTGTGTGTGTGTGTGTGTGTGTGTGTGTGTGTGTGTGTGT
>WJFA01000303.1:0-45279 GCA_009870155.1 Pseudobourletiella spinata
CCCTGTAGCTGGAGCGGTAGCTAAACTAAGTCACTACGAGAATTTTGTAGCTAAATCGCTACTTACTCGCTCCAGCTACCGCTTCCGGAGCGAAAGCGGCGTAGCGAAAGGCACGCCCTACCCTGTTCATTTTCAAGGATCGGTAGAGTTTATACGGTGCGTTTAGTCGACCGATTACCATATTCAATTCCATAGATCCTACGTTCGTCACTGCGCGACTACCTCTTCAGAGTCTGACAGCGTTGATTTTACGATCATGCAAATTAAGCATCTGAAAACGCACTTCTCTAATACGATCTCCGCCACAACTCTGTTAAAAAGATGTTGTAATAAGGATTGACAAGTCTCTCGAATCATATGAAATCCTCAACCGTGACATTACACTTTGCCCCGAAGAAGAAATCGAAGGTCATTTGGCATACTTTAAAAGATAAAATAGCAACGTGTACCCCAAAACTTATTGGTCTTCACGAGACATGTAATTTAGCGGGTCCATCAATAAATGTTGATAATCACTCTTATGCGAGAAAGTTCTCGAAAAGTATTAAAAGACAGCGAACGAAGAATGTGATCATGCATCCAGTACTCGTAATGGCTTACGCCGACGGCACCCACCGCTTTACAAACCAACACCAATCTGTTCGACTGAAAAGGAACTACAAACCAACTTTAAGTATAGCGGAATTTCGTTGAATCGGAACAAGTTTAAGTGTTTAGTCGTCGGTGAATGATAACGAAAACCACCCCGCTTAATTTCTACGCTATCCAAGACGGCCTTGAAATCCTCGACATCCACTTTGACACATCAAACTACAGGGAGGCGCTCCTCTTTGTATATTCCCACGTTAGTGTAAAATCATGTGGAAGTTCAAGCGCAATGCTATGTGCTTTCCATTTATGAAAATACAGATAGGCTTTTCCTCTCTAAGTGAGTATTTCTTCTGTTACTACACGCTCGAAGCCAGCCATTACAAGAATTGTGACTAGTTTAACTAGCAGCAGAAATTTGTCACTAACTTAGTGTCATCAAGCAAGACGGTTCCAGAAAAATCTATAAAAATTATACGTGTAGTACTATGGAGCAGTAAGCAGTGTTTAAACCTCATAATTTGTTATCGCTTTTTATGGATTAATTTGATTCATGAATACGTAATCCAATAATTCAACAGAGTACCCTGTAAAACGCAACGAGTTGTGAGGTAAAAGCAATTAATCTTCAAAATGTTTTATTCTGTGTTCCAGCTGGCCAGAATCGAGGGAGAATGGAGAGTTATTCGCTACAAAAACTATTGAATATTGGGATGCTTTAAGCACGCTTTTCAATGTCTATGGAAACATAGTTGACATGAGCGTCGCACTTAAAAATTTATTTTTTTTTGCTTAAAAGTCTTTTCAAATGTTTGTTTCCCTTAAGATACCACTGTCCAACCTCCCATAAGTACCTGCCTCTGACCCCAAAATTAACGAACCTGTAACAAACTTAAGGAAGATAATTTGGAAATGATAAAAATATTCCCGCAGAAAGGATCGCAGTAGCCTCACAATCGTAATTTTCGGTATATTCAATAGAATAGTGCTGTTTAAGCGTGTGCGTCCAGTGTTTTTTTTATTGTCGCTTCACACAGAGCAATTCTTTTATGTCAAAAGATGGCAATTGCATCACTCAAATACAGTAACAGTGAGAGCGACAGTAGGGCCGAGGATGCGTGTCGGCACATTTGCGTGTGTTTGTGTGTGAGATATCTGAAACTACAGAGAAACTACAGCTTGTGTTCAGCTCTAGCTTAAGCTCATGCGCCTCCAGGGATTCCCAGTTCACATCATCATTTTCATCATCATCATCATCATTCTCAAACCATAATAATGTGGAAAGAATAACCTTTTCCCCAACTCATGGGCCTCCAACCACAAGGCTATGCTGTGGACCCCTAAAGGCACTCGGCATGTGGAAAAGGTATAGGAAAAGACATGATTTACAATGAAAACGGTTATGTGGCTCCGAGGAGAGAGAAGCTACTAGTAGTTATAGCGGGAAAAAATTGAACGAGTGACATATGACGGGAATGTACATGGAGCACTTTATACAATTTATGTGATTGGCTGGCTCGTGTGCATGCATGCCGTGTAAATTACCAGAGTAGAGACAGGACTACAGTGGGACAGGGATATTATCACCACTGCTACAAAAAGCTGCAGGCAGTGTGCGCACACTAGTAGCATCCGCTATATACACTACACCCCTGATCAGAGCTCTACTTGAGCGAAAATTGTTGGCAAATCACGCATCCCGAGACACGATGAGGTATCACAAATAAATCTTTTTATCCTGCTCGACATGTTTTAGTAAACAGTCCGACTGACTATACGGCCCTGTGCCATTACCACCTTCCCTACTGCCAATGCTACCTTCAGCACTGCTGCTGCTACGGCTCCACAAGCTACTTACTCAACCCACCGCTAATGGTACGTAATTCCAGTCTTACTTCCCCTGGACCCCGTTTAGCCACAGTAGTGAAGGGAAGAAGTTGGATAGCAATAATAATCATTT
Organism: Pseudobourletiella spinata; assembly: GCA_009870155.1. Taxonomy (NCBI): domain Eukaryota; kingdom Metazoa; phylum Arthropoda; class Collembola; order Symphypleona; family Bourletiellidae; genus Pseudobourletiella; species Pseudobourletiella spinata. The sequence continues at coordinate 2,549 of WJFA01000303.1, forward strand.
CCCATTCTAATACAATTTTGCAGCGCTACCACCACCTCAGCAGCCTATTCCGCTACCCGTCAATTTTCCCACACACACACACATCCAAAACCCAACTCCGCCCCCTCATACAATTGTGATTTAAGCCTAAAAACTGGCAGTCCATTAGTCAGGACAGGGTCGTGTATATATGATGTAATTATCAAAGTACAACTTTAATTATCATCCCGTCAAAAAATCACGAAAAAATCTCGAAAATTCTCATTTACTTTCACCCCAGCTTTTTAGTTACCTTGAAGAATGGGTCAATAGCTTCAAGTCTTACCATCATGAGTTCATGACATAAGGCATGCAACGCCTGTGTATTTCTGTGCGACTCTTTTCTGTGTTATGATGGTATCTGTTTTTGTGTGCGGCTATGGTTGTGTGCGCACGTGTGTGTTTATATGAAGTGAATGCAAGTGAAGCATGAAAGGTTCAATAGATGCGCTTCCATTAGGGTTGGCCCAGACGAGGGAACAGCAGAGAAGAGAGCGAGTAAGTGTTGGAGTGCAAAGCAAAAAAAAAGTGCCACTCCCTTTGAATTTGCGTGAGACAAGGAATAAACACGAGGGGAATCCAGGAAGATTAAGCGTCTTTTTGGGTAGGCATAGAGAAGCCTTCAGACAGCCCCTTCACTCTATGGAAAACGCGGTGTGCTGGTGTGCATGCAAGTGTGTACATCTCTGTGTGCGAGTATGTATTGTTATGCGAATGTGTGGGTAGGGAATATGATGGCAGTGCTCTGCTCACACATTCACACATCCTACCTCATATATGATCTTTTATGCCATGTAGTACGGACGAGCAGCAGCAAGTGCGAGCGGGCGCACTGCTCAAAATACACATCACAGCAACTCTCACCACAGGTAAGCCCGTACACGCCACTTGAGGCCAAAGCCAACGACAGCGTCGCTCAAGCGCCACTATCTCTGCATGCGGATAATCAAGCGAGAGGGTTTCCATAGTAACTCTCACTGACCTTGGCTCGTCTGTAACGGTGCCAATCTTTTGCCCCTGTGATAAGGATGCAAAAACAGTTGAAAATAGCCCGCTGCATCCTCCTCAACGATATACACCGTCCATATTCCTACTCTAATCCAGGAGTATATTATGGAAATCATGGCGGAATGTGTGATGTGAGGAGAACGGATTGCCGTGTAAAAGTGTGTGCGGTCTCCTCTCCCGCTCCTATCATACGTTTAACCATCAGGTGGACAAGGTTACCAAGTATATACTGCCCGACCATAGAGCCGCCGTCGCTTTATGAGCTTTGTCACTTCACACGCTGTACACTCCGGACGTGACGGAAACCTAGCCTGAACTGCCGTCACCCTCCCTCGATACACAAATACCCAGAGTTAAAGGAAGGAGATAAATCCGGGAGACCCCTCAGCATACTTGCAAATGCTACATCAACCGCCGCCGCCACTATTACCACAACGACGCCGAGCCAGCAGACCCAAGTTTACCTTTTGTTTGCCATTTCCCACCGCTTCTTTATTACCTCAGTCCTGATTTTATAATACCATCAGCAACCTTAACAGATCTACTACCATATTGCTCAAATCATGAGAGTAATAAATTATGACCTTGCTCCTACTGACAACATTTATTTTGAAATTCTGGCGGCAGCCCACCTTCTGTTGTCCGTGGAGCTTGAATGAGTCCACGCCGTGACGTCAGAGTACATCCAACCGTCTGCCTGTGGGAGTTGATACGTAGTTCACTTTCATATTCATTTTGGATTTTTGAAACAACCCCGGATTTAAACCCTTCCCAAGGCTTTCAACTATTCCTGGGAAAATATCTGTCTGTATGGGAGGATGAAAAAATTATTTGCCCACGGAACAGTACATACTAAGATAACCCTATCTTGCGTCCAATGCAGTACATACATTTCCAAACCAACACGCATGTGTGCACGCGTGTCTGACCTACCCACGCGTAGAATGTTCTCAGGATTCTTTGGATTGACACATAGGCACGCACTATGGAAGTCTACCACTTACGTGATACACATTCGCACATGCACTTACCATACTCATCAGCGCATTCGTGAAAACATTTGTAATCCATTTCTACTGAAAATTTCAAATCGAGAAACAGACCAGTTCCCAGCCGCACTCCCTATGTCTGTACACACGCAGACCTTTCACACGGGCGCTCTAACGTGGAAAACTAAATAAATTTCAAGAGGAGCTAAATAATGAGGGAGATGACGGAAATAAAGTTGACCAACTGATATAGCGCCATACGTTCGCCAATGCCGCGGAGAATGAATCTGACGAGACTGAAAGGTTCAACATTTTCCCTCCGTCTCTTTCCCTTTCTTCTCGCAATTCAGGCGGCAGTCGTGGTGATGGTGGTAGTGCGGCGACAGTAATAGCTCGGTTTCTCATGAGCAAAGTTCCACTCCAAATATCTATCCACGTCCGTGAGTATAACATCCACATATATGCCACTTCTCCAATATGCACCAAATTCTGTGTGTGTGTGTGTGCCACTGACGAGTGCAAATGTCTCTTCGAAACATAGGAGGATGTAAGTACACAGCATAAGGGTGGTATGATAGAGAGAGAGAATGAGGGAGGGAAGAGAGTGAAAGCATGTTCGTAATCGTAATCATTTCAACCTAAACCCATCGAGTACCAACTCTCGACTAGTTGTACCTTCCATGTAGATAATACGCGGAGAAGACCAACCAAAGAATCTTGACATTCCTATTTCTCCTCTCCCTCCTTCTCTTTCGCCTCCATAACCGGAGGATAGAGACGAAATGTGAAGGGAAAAGAAAGCCTACCAGTCTCTCCTTCATACACAACCAGACACACACATATGTATGTACACACACACACACACATACACACACAAACTTACAGAACAAGTATCCAAGCAAAAGTTGAACAAAGCAGGAGAAGTAGCAGAAGGGGGAAAGGAAAGTTAAGTGTTACTGTATACCTAACTGTATAGGAGCACAAGTCCTATTTGCAGCAATGCTAGTAAGTAGTAGTAGCAGGAGTAGAAGTAGTAGTGATAGTACCAGGAGAAATAGGAGCGTGGAGAAAGGGAGAGGTGTAGATCGTTTGCATTCCAATATAAAGTGAGACAAAGCCATAGAAATGGCCCCTCCTGTCTCGCCCTCGCCGTATGTCTGCCGAATACTGTGCATATAAGAAAGTCGAAGGAGAACCAATACTCTCCTCCTGGGTGGTGCTAGCGGCGGCAACAGTAGTAGTAGTAGTAGTAGTAGTAGTAAAAGACGAGGATGCGGTGAAGATGGCATAGCATAATGATGAGCTGAGAAAGGAGAAGAAGAAGACGAAATGCTTGGGAGAAAGATGAGAAGATTTGAGAAGAAGAGGACGAAGAGTACGAACCAGAGCGAAGTATACCAGGGCGCAATACGCACACACACACACACACACACACACACACATATATATATACATCCGCAGTCACGCATACATACAGTAGAGAAGAAACTCTGGAGGATGGTCGTCGTCGTCATCTCCGTCGTCCTCCTCATGCTAGAGAGAAGTCAAAGCTAAAGAGTAACAAGAAGCTGAGAAGTCTCCATCTCTTCTCCACTCTCTCCTAGTTTCATTCCGACTCCCTCCATAGGATCCGTTTAGAATTTACTCGGAGAAGTATACCCCGGAATTTCCCCCTGTCTCTCCCCGCCGCCTTTTCCCATCCATCCATGTCCGTACATACATGTGTATGCATGGAAATGGAATCTACGGATCACCACTCCCACTCATATATGCACTATATTTATTGTACATGAATGACTCTCTTCTTCAAAGCCAAATACTAGTACTCATACCACTACTTCCGCCCCATAAGAATTTTCATATGTTCAAAGTATGTCAGTCCTACTGACAAGCTCCATGCCTATTCCTCTCCTTTTACTATACACTCACCCCTACACACTAATCTCCCGAAGGAACCCGTGCTTTCCCGCCCTCATTCACTCAAGGGAGTCATGTCTGCATGTGTGTGGGAAAATCCACACGTAAACTTACACGGAAATGATATAATGGGAACGTGCATATACAAAAGTGGGGGAAACAACCAGACATCCACGGTCCAGGATCTCCCGCGTACACAGCCACACATACTTACGGACATGGAGGAGACACACGCATACGCACCCTCATCAGAAGTGGAGGAAGGTTCCAGTGAAGTAGACGGCGCGGTTCCATAATTTTAATATCCCATTTTGATTAGATTTTGAACAGCTACATTGAGTTTGAGTCTGATAGAAATTGTATGACATAACGTTGGTACAAATATTAGCACCAAAAATAAAATTTCAGGACAACGACCCGAAAGCGGTATGAACTAATCGCCAATAGCAGCTATAAGTGCCGCATCTCGAAAGAACGTGCCCACGCTGGAAGCTGCTTCCACAAAGCTTGATAACGAATTATGAGCTGTCATGGTGTCAAAAGTGCATGCTACTGTAGTTTTTAAAATTTTGGGACCACACCTCGCATTTTAAAATCCACCAGCTTTTGCGTCTTGATATCGGCTGCCCAGTTCTCTATTACTTATCGTAGGGAAAGTCCCGCTCTACCCATAGTATCATTAGCGATTGCGGTACTTGAATTTTTCTCACCTCATTCGGGCCCACGATTAAATCGAAAAACGGATCTTCATAAATTTAATGTTATGAGGTCATGACTGTATGATGTGAATAAAACTTTTGGTGCAGGTTTGATGCATTTTTTGAATAAAGTTGGAGAAAATCACATTCAAAACACGGAGCGCTAGCACTTACATGTATTAAAAATAGTAAATAAAATAAACGCATAACAAATGAAACTGTGTGAACATCTCATAATTTCGGGAAGCTCAGCGTTCCCTCCAACGGTGTTCTTGTGTTGAGAGTGTTATTGTAATGTGAGACTACCTCTGTTGACTACGTTAAAGAACCTGAGGAGTGAGTGAGTGAGAGAGAGAGAAGAAGAATTGGTTGGTTTTCGTTACGGCCCTGCAGCCGTCCTTCTGCTTACTTACATTGATCTTCTGCGCGCACACGCCTTTTTACCGAAATGTGTATGTTTCGCAGATGAAAGCAGCCGGAGAATGAGTTCTATCTCCTCGCCTCGTTCTCTCTCCATCTCTCTATTCTATAGAGCCCCTCTCGTTCCTCTCTTATTCTCCATATAGTTCCTATTCGGTTGCCTATCCCCGAAGGATCCATGAAGTTCCAAACAGAATGGCACAAATTCACACACATGAATACAGCACTCTGCTACTCCGACTCCTCAATCCCTCCCGCTATATATATATATATATATATATATATACATATGGTACTGACTGCTGTGGTGGTGGCGGCAGAAACAAACTCCAACGCACCGATCCCAGCAAACAAAGGAGTGTTACATACATTATATATTATTGCGCCGTGTAATATGGTATAGTCCTACCTATATGCATGTTAATTTCCAGTGAAGGGTGCATATATCAGTATGTAAGTTGGATAATGTGTGTGCATGCATGTATGTGTTTGTGTGTGTGTGAGAATTTCAGCTCATGTCAAGCTCCCTATCTCTGCATAAATCTTGGGCGTAGTGTGTTACATGTGTGTGAGTGCGTTTCTACGGATATCTGCTCAATACGTGTGCTTGTGTGTCGTAGTGTATGTGTGGCGGGGCCACTCTATGTGGACCCGAGCATATAATGAAGCATGTGCAAGTACAATACTTTTTTCCATTATTTTTGATCCGAAACTCCCCAAAAGTGAGAGGTTGATAAAAGAACTATGGCATTACATCTGTATACATACGCGCTAACTTTTTAAAGGGGGAAAGAAGGGGACACTGAGGGGAAAAGGGATAGTATATGAGAGGAAGCAGTTGAAATTTTACATGTAGTTGGAGTTTCCGTCCCACAAGCCGAGGAGGCGAGTAAAGTTGGGAGGGCTTTGCACACTTGTACATTCCTCCTATACTTTCTCGTCTGCCATCACCATCACACTATTGGGCTCGACGCCCATCTATACATATGCAAAGACAGACCATGTCATCCTACCCGCCATCCCTTTCACGTCTCCAACTTTGAATATCTGATTTGTCAAAGATAAACTTCCATCTCCCAGCCAGAGCACCCTATTAGCGGAGTGGTCGAAGAGGCATACACGTATGTATCACATATGCACTTCAGCTCCTGTAATACTCGTCTCACCCAAGTAAGCGGGACGCCTTGACTGGAAATGGGGTAAGATAACTTGATATACAGTGGAACCTCGTTAATCCGGCCCTCTTGGGACCAGGAATTTTTGACCGCATTAAAGCGTGACCGTATTAAGGGAATAGCTTAACAAGTGCTTGGGCCCCTACGGCGGAAAATTTATGATCGGATTAAAGAGTGGCCGTATTACAGGGGGGCGTACGTATAAATATACGTATGTACGAAAGACGAAGGACAGAGACAGGAGCTAAGGCAGGCCCCGACTTGCACGAGGAATTGAGGATCGGAGTAGGCTCATAACAACTGGGTGCGTGTTGGCGGCCAAGTTCTCGCTAGAGGTACACTCTACCCATGGATTCGGGAATACTGTAATAACTTTGGAGGTGAATCTTCTGACCTTCGGTCAGCTATCATACCAGCTGTGGTAATGCACCAATTGTCCTTGTGAGAGCCATAGCCACGGGTAAGCTAAGTAAGAACGATCGAAATGCGGGATGGGCCGCATAGGTTCCACATTACTCTATGGCTAAGGAATATTGGTCATGATATTATATCAAGAAGTCCCTGAGCCAACTTACCTTAATCCGAATTCTTCTTCATTTTTGGGAAAAAAATTTCCGGATTTCCTCCTGTTTGTCATTGTTGTGATAAGGCACTTGAAATCTACAAGTAAAAGGTTTTCACCCCAACTAATTTAAGCTCTGCTACTTTTAATTCCTCGCCAGTTATTCTGGATGCGTTGCAACTTGCAAGTGGCTAAGAGCTTGAAAAGGATTAGCTGGATGCATTCGCAAGTCAACATTTCTTTCCGAGGAAGAAAACGTATCCAATTTTTTAGAAGTAAATCTGGAATCGTAGAACGGAAAATCATTACTTGCAGCTTCAGGTCAAGAGAAAGCTTCCTTATGCTAGCCTCTCGACTCACGCCCCACTTAAATCTAATAATATGGGCGATAACGGTACGAAATGACTTCCTTGTCAAGCCAAATGATCAGGTGAATTTCGGCAAGCTTGAGGAGGAATGAGGAACAGGGGATATATAAGGATACTTCGTAAACTCACACACAGTCGTATTCACTCACATGCTCACACATGTGCGGGCTCACACACATTCAACTTTGCACACAAGCGAGCACGCATTCACATAGTCGCACTCACATAGATGCGCATACAAACTGTATTTTCTGATCCAGACTGATCTGCATGTATGGTGAATGGAAACACACTTGGAAGCCTTATCAGCTCACCTTCCGTCAATTCAATTTCGCATGGCCGTATAAACTAATGCTTTTATGTTTGTTTGCCGCTTCATAAGTAGTAACTGGCTGTGGTGAGTGGGCAATAATTCAACCATCTTCCGCTCAGATCAGACAGGTGGCGAAACGTCTCTGTATTCCCACTCACCCACGTATAGAAACAGAGATCGAGACACATACCCAAACACACACACACACACACACACACACGCATACAATGCACATATAGCAGCTCTTTCTCCACACCGCTGATCCTTTCATCTTCTCTGAAAGGAGAGAAGACGATTGAGTTAAGCGATAGAGACCTCTCTATTGTGCCGACGAAAGTGCATGTGTCAGAGCCTCTGACCCCCGACTGACACCCTGTCAGTATACATTAGAGGAAGTCCCCCCGTTTTGCCTCATACTAGGAAAGAAGTAATTAGCACTCCGCATCATTCTAGTTTTTCTCGCTTTCCTCTTTGTCCATTACTAGCATTACCTGACGATGTTTAAACGAGGTTATTATGGCATGGCAAAAGGTGACGATGACCACCCCTCTCATAATCTTTTTGCATGGGGCTGTAGCTCAAGGCGAGGGCGGGAAAATGTGAAGATGCGTTGAGTAGAAAACCACATAAAATGTGGGTATGTGGGCGGGCAGTGCTACGAGGTGCACAATCTGGAGCCCATATTATAATCACCTTGTCGACTGCAGCATTGCACAATAGAGTGGGAATCGATGGCCTTTACTTAATTCCACTGGATTGGCTCCAGCCCAGGAGCCTTCGGCCTGGGCGCTCTAGTTTTTTTTTCACTCCCTATAACCCCTTCCTTGACTGTATATTGTTCATCCCCTGAAATATCCCCAAGCAGCCCACTACTTAGGTTATGATTATTATCGTCATCAACATTATTATTATTATTCAAAATCCACTCTCACATATGGCAAATAATCAACTCAACTTTTTCCGATTGACTGCGATAGAGCTACATGTAAAGTATATCCCCGAGTCCAGCCGGTCGATAAGTGGTCCTGGCGAATGAATCTCTGTAATGGAGTCTCCCACCATTCGTGGTGGTATAGCTATGACGTGACGCTTAGCAAATCTATGTGAGAAAATCCTCGCATGCCGTCAGTGCACGCCACCATGACCACCGACTGCTCGCTACTGGTGACTTGGCTCATTGACAGGGGAAAGGAGGTTAGAGTAAGTTTGATAAGTCACATGGAGCTTTGTCTTATACTTATGCACCTACTTCGATTTTAGGCCAACCCCCAGCCATTTGAGTAGTCATCATATAATAATAGTGTGACTACACGGAAATGAATTATACGCTTTTCCTGGAGAATTAACCCAGAAAAAGTCACCTATGTGTGCATACTTCCACCATTGATTTCGTGCTTTGAGTCGACCAACTGCTCCACGTCAGTCCTTCCCGTCTTTCCACATATGGGAGTTACTACCGGCGCACATACACAGACACATACACATGGAACGTATTCAGACGTCCGCGCTCACGCCACAGTACATTATAGCTTCTCGCATGTATTTCAATTTCCATGTCCACCATCATCCCCTTCTTTCTTCTCCACTTTCTTTCCTTCATCGGTCCTATCAATTCGAAAAGCTCTCATTCTTGAATGTCAATGTTCTGGATGCTCTTTTTGTTCGGAAAAAACCTCGACTGTGCCAGCAACGGCTTATCTGGAACGTGAAAAAATTATTTTTAAGAATATTAAATAAATGAAGGGGGTTTCTAGGGGTTGTTTCGTTTAGAGCCACCTACAGATTACTAAATTTTACACATTACTGAGTATTTTGTGAAATAATTTGAGCAACGGCTGTGGACGGTCACCATAAGAAATTTTTGCGGACGCGGGAAGGCAAGACCTGCCATAAGAAGCGATCCCGAAAAATACTTAGTGCACTGTACAAATAAGAGGAGAGGCCGTGGTGGAGATCTTGGAAAATTTCACCCAGTCCACCCATCCTGCTTTACAGAATGAGTGCAGAGTCAAGTGCGGGCCCGGCCTCTGGATTTGGACTCTAATTTATTGCAGATTCCTCGGGTCTAAAGGGGAGGAGGAGGCCCGAATCCATGGTAACTTGCACCTTGGGAAAGAGTAGACGTCAGAGCAGTGCTAAATTGTTACATTAACCCTTACAACCACGAATAAAGGGGCCAGGATAGAAACTGTATGTTCAGGAGAAACGCAGTACTTTTCTCTGTAAAACTCCAAAAAAATATGTGCACGCCTTCACAGACAGAACTGGGACAGCTTTTACGGCAAGAAATAGCAATTAATTGACTATTACTGTCATCCATTTTCCAATGTCTCCTATGTGGAATCAATTAAAAGGTGAGTTTTTCATACACGAATAAAGGCAAGGCGCCTAGAATTGCTAAGAGTAAACAGAATTTTCCATGATGAACATCCATCAGACAGTCAAGTGTTTACCACCGTAGAGCAGAATGGAAGTTATATTCCTACTTTACTCTTATATCTGAACGCACAAGAGAGCATTTTCACATGCCCGCAGCGCAGACTATTGCCACCGTTTGCAAAGTAAAGCTTATTCGTGAATATTATCCCCCAAGGTAATAGTAGGAGTGGAAACTCATTTGAATTCTATTCATTCTATTCTATTCATATTGAATAGACAAATTTTTCAGGTCAACCAATGGCCGAGTTGGTGCTTCTCACTAAAAAAAACTCGTAAGGATTTTTCCATTTTGAATTTCTAGTACTCACCAAATTATCTTACAAAAATTTGCAGTCGTGATTACAATGCCGGAATATTTTTGAAACGGATAAAATATAGTTGTTCTTGACATAAAGCTTACAAACAATGGAAGGAATTTTATTTCTTTATCAAAATTAATTCCATGTTAAAACTATTAAATCCTGGTGGGATTTAACATGTGACTGCTGACCGCGTACCCATTTTCATCCGTTGACCTGAAAACTTTTTGGTCCTCTCTTAGGGTCAAACCTGTGTTTGAAAAACTACTGATTTCTGAGGGATAATCTCTAAGGATAAGCTCCAGGTTACATACGGTGTGAATACCGTGCATCGGTTCGCCACAGACGTGTGACTTCAATGTATATTCCCTTGCCAATAATGTCTTGGGGCTTTAACCCACTCCCGCCGTGGTTTCCGCGGTTTCCTAATCAGAAATGGGAAAATTTCATTATATGGTTGGCCATTTAATAGGGTATGAAGTGTGAGGTCGTAAAAATTCGGTGGCAGTGCATGACACGCGGTATTTTTAAAGTGTGAGAGAACGGCACTTAGTATTTTGACGGCAAAGAGGGAATAGGAGTACATAAAAGTGCTTTTTAAGAGGAACTTACCATAATCACGTTTTGAATAGCTCATTATGAGTACGTTGATCATTTACAACGCCATTTTGAGTGGCAGCACGATGGGAAATGAGATGAAAAGATATGGCCGAAACTGTTTGGTCAACAACTGGACAAAAATACCGTTGTCGACTGGTTCGGCATTCGTTACATTAGGAGCGATTTGCGTGAGGCGGGTAATTATTTAGCATCTCCATGGCTTTCTTTATGCGGTGAATGCCCTTCTGAACGTGGAGAAAAACCCGTAATGTGTTGTGTATATTTGAATTCATATCGTTCCCACATTTGCATGGTAGAGTCTTGGGGCCTCACTTGCTTCCGACATAACAACATGGCACACGCCCTTACACTATCGTATTTGCTTTAGCAGTGACCCTGGATCCTTGTCAAAGAGGCGGGCACTCAACTCACCGCTACAACTAGAGTCCGGCCAATTTTCCTCAGCTATTATTTTCTGCATTCATATTTAAACATTCAAGCTACTAAATACAAATGTGAATGCCAATGCTCGACTGTAAGAAAAGATCGATAAATTGAAATATTTTAGACCGAATTTTATTTCCCATACGTCCCAACTTACTACCACTCTCCGCTTCATGAATCCTTTCTTAGAACGGCACGAAAGAGAATGCTTACTATGTGCAAGTAAAACTGGGTGCAACTGACACGATGAAATTGGAATTGATAGAAAGGAGATTTGAGGTGTGAGGAACAGGATTGTTACAGGTGAAGAAATTTGCAATTTGGAGTGCAATGCGCCAAACCGCCAGTGGATTTCCTATAACTGACAAATATGGATCAAAATCAGAGTTGGTACACACACACACACACACACAGACAACAAAGTTGTTTTAAATGGAACCATTATGGCAATTCATCAGGTACGTTCATCAGCACCGCTACAATTATCATGATGCCCTCAAAATCAATCAACTCTCATCCTCAGCCTTTCACTCGTAAGAGTACGGCAACGGTAAGGAGGGGGGGTGAGCTTTATGGGGCATTACTCCCAATTATTAACATTACGACGCATAAGTACTCCCTCCAGCTATCCTTGGCCAGTGACACGGGCAGTCACAGAGCGGACCTACAGTGGGTGTGATATGAGGATGAGTGACAGTAGTAGTGACACGGAGTGTGACCAAAGTCTGTGAGGAATGGAGTGAAACTCGTCCTAACAAATGGGATCATATTGTTGGCGGTGACGTGTAAAAATTATAGGCGTACCAGTCCGTGTACAGGTATGACGGTGGTGACGACATTATTACTATCTGTTTTACAACAAACACACACTCAAGAGCACCCATCGGACACAAAGCTTCTACAACCATAGCAATGGAAGCGTATGGCTCCACCACCACTTTTATCCAGTCGGAATTAACAAGCGTGTGCACACATGAGTGGAAAAACAAATATTGGTCGGGCACACATGTACCGTCTGTGAGGTGAGGTGGGCCCCATGGAATACAAATGGACTGCTCCCGCCGCCTCCACCAGTGCATTTACACTCTTCTGTGGCTAGGGACACCGAGAAGTAAGGGAAGTACAGCTCCAAAATTTTCAATAGCATACACACGAGCAGGTGGCGTCAAAAGGTTCGTATGTGTAGCTGGGACCGTACAATTGGAGCCCTGGTATACACCACCGCCGCCGCCTTTGACCTAGTAGCCGGATTACCTTTGTCAAACTGACGACGGGATTTTTCAACCTAAAAGTCCTCCGCTACCGTGTGCTTCAAGGGCCGGTCGGATGGACTCATGCTATATGCATAATAATTAATGCATGTAGTTATAATCCAGCCATATATGTTGGCAGAGACGGGCGGACAATGAGGAGAGGTGACGGCCTGAGAGTAGAGCAGCCAAGAGTCTGTCTACCTTGCCTACTACAGTCACTGTCACTAAGAATAGCAGCAGAGTAACTAAATATGCACTCCTGTCACGATGAACTATCTCCAAATCATTATTAGATTAGGCGCATACCAATCTTGTCTTCGTCGAATTCCTCATTTTCTCCCCGTATGCCACTGCATGTGTGAACGTGTTTGTGTCTTTGTGTGTGTGTGTGTGTAAGTTAGCCCCACAGTTAGGCAAACACTACGAGCGTATATATACCAGCAGCATAGCGGCAGTGGGAATACAGGAGAACTCATGGTGAGAGCCTCGCCGTCATTATGGAGTGAAGGAAAAAGGGTGGACGATTTGTATTCGGCAGAGATAGCAACGGATGGAATGCTCGTGAATTCATGGCACGCTCTCTGGCTACTATGCACACTCACAGTGAGACCCACGCACACACACCCATATACATGCACACTTCCACCTTTACTATGAGAACCGCCTTCGCATGTACTTGTGCACCACGGGAGCAGTACGCCGCTCCGTTGTATGAAGCCATGTAACTAATTTATCTGTGCGGAACTGTGGGCCAAAAGGCGAGTTGGGCCCGAAGATAAAGTCATCCGTTTTGTTTTGTAAATAGTCGGTAAACCATGTCCTTGTAGCCGCCGCCGCATCAATCAGAGTCGTTTTGTTACCCAATCACACTACCACCACCTCCAGCAGTGTCGCCATCAACAACTCAACCATGGAAGAGTTCATAAAAATCCTCATTCCAGCCTATTTCCCCTCCTCATTCCTAAAGTCGCTGCCACGAACTGTGCCTTCCTGGGAGGACTGACTTGGGAATGTCATAAGAGGGGGACGTAAATGATTCCGCGGCCAGGAGACTCCGGTTTAAGCATGCACCTTGTTATATGTTGTCTATAGTAAAAGTTTATTACGCTGCTGGAATAGAGGGATTTCCCGTGGTTCCCGCAAATGCCTCCAACTTACTCCCGTCACCAGATGTCATACCATGTCTGGGGGGATGGCGGGATTTTTTTCGTATTTTATGGCTCACACTCCACTAGCGTAACGGAAGTAACGTAAGCAGGTTAAGACTTTGCAGCACTCCATTTCTACTCCTTGGATTACGAGAATGATAACAGAGGGCAGAAAATAAAATCTTGGTTCATTTTACGCATACAAACACAAATAAACGTATACACTTCCATCATGGTCTCCTCTATAGTTACTCCTGTAACTCATCTCATTTCCCATAGTCACATATAGACCGTAGCCCCCGATATTGACCACACTCCATAGAGTCTGCCCCTTCCACTGAATGAGCTGGAACTACACGCACACCCTGCATACTTATGGGGACTGAATGTGCCACGCCGCAAAACCTTGGTACTAGTGTACGAATATATGCATCCACGTGACCCGTCGGGAGCTCCCCATTCACACTACTACTTGCGGTTACGGGGACAAGTTTCTATGATGGTAAAAGCATATACTTTAACCATAATAGAAACTATATATATAGATATATATATAATATATACATGTAAACCAGGAGACTTTTCCGAGCCGAAGTGACTAGTTGTATGTGTGTCTGTGAGCGAGAGAGACAGTGAATTTTTCTCCGTTCGTATATAAATTCACTATAGGCATAACTAGTATGCGTCATTCTACGGTTTCTCATCAGTACATTACATATGTACCACTTACTCTTTGTCCTCTCAGTCCCGACTAAATGGCGGACCCTTCCACGCTGAACGCTAAAATGTGTGCGTCAAACACATGCGTCAACTTTTAGGCTTCCAGTATGGGATTACCAAGTTGCTTACTACTCACAAATATACAGCTGCTCACTTGTGCAAGCCAGAGTTAGGAAGAGTGGGTAGGCCACAATCCCCAATTTTCAACTTATTTGGTCGGTAAAACATTCTTAACTCAATTTAGTTTCCAAAAATACGGGAAATCACTTATGAAAAGCTAAGGTGAATATCTTCCAGGAATGCTAGGGTATCCTCCAGTCTGCCTATACAACTGGAAGTTGGAAAGTTACGTTTGTTCCACGAGGGATCTAACAATTGATCCGGAGGCAACATTTACACACTTTTAGTCAGCTCGGGAAGGGGAGGGGAAGGTAAGGTACATGAGCTGGGCTCTGAATATATTAATAAAACTGAAGGGGACATCTCTCTGCGTGGAAAAACCATTGAGGGAAAACAATGTGGATCTCCTAGAGAGCAAGAGAGAGAGAGATATTCCCTTCATACTCGCCCCTCCGCCTGTCCATCTCTATATCCACTCCCTTCCTAAACGATATGGTTACTACCAGGTCTCCGGTCATATGAGCTTCATCACCATTTCACTTCAGAAATGGGGAACGTTCTGGAAGGGACATTATATATATATATGT
Organism: Pseudobourletiella spinata; assembly: GCA_009870155.1. NCBI lineage: Eukaryota > Metazoa > Arthropoda > Collembola > Symphypleona > Bourletiellidae > Pseudobourletiella > Pseudobourletiella spinata. Next base: position 17,627 of record WJFA01000303.1, read on the forward strand.
ATATGTATATATATATATATATATATGCATAAGAATAATTTCAGGTGCAACATCATGTACAAGCTGTACATGGGGTATGTTAGGAGGGGACCAAGCCGAAGTGAGGAAGCTCCACTAATGTTGTCCTTGGGAAGTCTTTGTGTGCTTCACTACAGGGAAGTGCACCTACACATTACATACATGCACTTACATACACATCGTGAGAAATTTGTGTCCCCTTCGATGGGAAAGTTCTGTACCGTTTACTCTTCCCAATTTTATTATAGAGCGATCGTTTGATGAAGAGGAGCGAACCCAGTCACTCAGTCCCTTGTTTACCCCTCATTATATGACATTGTAATCCCTGTAACTGCGCAGGCGTCGTTGAGGAGTTACATGGGAAGTGGCAATCGTAAGTTTCGATGGCCAGTTGTGCCTGAAGTTGTCAGAGAAGCCATGGCAATTGAACAGACATGATTCTGTTGCTTGTATTTAAATGCACATGTCCATGTATATGTAATAATATGATTATAAGTAGTCATGTCTGTATAATAAACACCGTGGCCAACTCTCCGTCCTTCGGGGTAAGCTCAGTAACCGCCTACCACATCACCATGTGCGGCACACCAAAGAAAGCCAAAGGACCGAGGATTGCCTTTCGGACCATTCAATTTTGAATAAACCTTGACCTCGAAAAGCAGAAGTTTAAATTTGAGGCGCATTCATCGCTCATCTCACGCAAAAACAAGCGTCACCTCGAGATTCCCCGGCCTTGTTTGCTCCAGAGTGCCAATTTCGGCAATTGTGGGTATTCAATCGAGGTCAAATTCCGAGGTCAAAGGTAATATTATTTACAAAATCCCCAATTCTGCTTTTCATATAAAAACTTATGACAACAGCGAATTCTTAGGCTCAATTTTGTCCCAGATTGCTCATTTTGACCCGGAAGCATCTGACATGTGGGTCATTTATTGAGACTGCAGACTGTATCTAACTGCGGCAGACTGTAATAATAACAGCGCTAGTATAAGAATTCTCTGCTCTTCGGTATAAACTTTGGAACCGCTTGACGATTCATAAAGTGCGACACACCAAATGAAATCCAAGGAACGGTGTATAAATGAGGACTTAGAACACAAAATCTTAACAGATGTCAGATCATCCGGTGTCAGCAGTTGACCTCCGGCCTAGGTGTGATTGTTAACACTGGCAGAGAGGATAACACTAAGGTGCACACAATTAGCGGTAGCGTCCTGAAGTGGTAGGAATTGGCTAATAAAACTCCGTTAAAAACCCTATCCTGGCCTTCAAAGCGTCAACATGTTTCACTTAAAACAGTAGTCTCAGGATGGATTCTTGGTCTTTCAGAAAAATGCGCGGACAGAACTGTTAACGAGATGACAGCTCAAAGTTAGCCACAACCACCAGGCCGTTGATTTTGACATTCAGGTAAAGCAAAAATCTATGCATATTCGTTGAATCAGCAGCAAAGGAACTTCAAAATATTCTTTAACAGACGACTCTAAGGAGCTACAGGAAGGAAAAGTCCTCATTCATGCAAATGTTAAAAATCGTGTCATTTTTAGTATGGCGCAGACCTAACGAACCAAAGGCTCTAGGCGACCACGGAAGCAAGCAAAATCCCAAAGGCTCAGATCCTGATTGGTAGTGAGATAATGATATACTTAGGCGTTTGGAATAAAGGGGGCGACAACAAAAGTATCACAAAGTCTTGGGACACCCTGTACAATTCCGTTCCAATCCTCCGTTCTTCGACGTAAACTCTGGAAGCACTAGGCACACTACCATGTACGATAAGCCAAAATCAATTCGATCAAAGACTTTTTGACTTGACCTTGAGCTCTGGTCATAAAAAGAGGTCAAATTTTTACCTTAAAGCACATATTCACACACCAGCATTCCACAATCAATTTTTCTTTAGGATACACCATTATAGGCTACATTGCAGTTGATATGGCGTGAAATGCTCAAACAGTTTTTTTCTTAACGTACTAAAATTCATTAATGCTTTATTTTGAGCATTACTGAATTTATTCAGCATCAGCCAATTTTTTAGCGGAGTGGATTTCACGCGTTCCCTTCACACGATGCAAAGCTAAGAGCACCACTTCAGTTTTACTATCCTCCAGTTAATAGTCATGAGAGTTAAAATATTTTAGATGTTGATCCATCAGACTCACAAAAATTAGTACTTGAAAAATATTTTACATTGATTTATACTTCAATCTGCAAATTCCCATAAGTCTGATTCTGAGTCAAACAAGCAAGTCAAAGCTAAAATTAATGCAGACCTCACTCTCAAACAAATCAAGGATCGTCGGCAGGACGACTCCCACTACGTTTGCACCATCAATATTTATTACAAATAAAAATTAATATCGCCAGTAAAGTTTTCAATTAATTGCACAGTAGATTACAAAATTTCAGAAGCGTCGTACCTTGGATCACAGATCACTGACTTTAAAGAATGCATCTGCTTACACGAAATAATTTGAAAATAAGTATAAACGGGCTGTTGTGGCATAAACGACATTAAAGACCGTCCTGGCGGACGGCTCCCCTGAATGTACCCCGTTTTTCGTACAAGGAAACAAATTTTTAATCGGCTGTAGAATTGGATTGGATTTTGTGTGTAGAGATGAGAAAGTAAAGCGAATTAGAAAACATCTTCCCACACAAAATTCCTGAAAAATATGTTTTTTAATGGAAGAAACTGCAGCTGTTTATTGATTATCTTATTAAATGACCAGACGTGATCATAATATCTCAAAAAATTCATTACACAGAACGAGAAGTTAAATTATGTTTCTCCCTTAAAAAAGCAAATTTTTCAAGAATTTTGTGTAATTTACTTTATGAGTTATTTCATGAACAACATGAATTTCTTGAATAATCAAGTGCGGAGATATGATTTACGAGCAGTAATGATCATTAAACAACCGTCCAATCACTTATTTTTTCAATTATCCAAATATCGAATTTCCATTCCTATTGTTGCTCCCAAATCGCAAAATTCAATTTTAACTTATTTGTCAAAAGTTAGAAAAGTGATTTTTCCGATAAACACGAAAGGGTGGACCCTTTGGTCGCTTAAAATCCTTATGGGAAAGCCCATGTTAATTTTCCAAAAATCGGAGTTGGTGAAAATTCGAATTTGAATACCTCCGAAACAAGGCATTAGGCGGGGAAAATATTTTAGGGTTAGCGCATGCTAGGGAAGGGTCACATGCCCTATTAACTCCGAGCTGATCCGTGTGGACACTAGACTGAGCCTTTTATTGAGAGTTACTCTGTAGTTACAAGTGAAGTCTACTAAAAGTTATCTTCTCTTAGAACTTAAATTTACTCTTTGCAAGGGAGTACTGGAGAAGATGGGCTAGTCAGTATCGGCTTCGTTTACTCATTTGCACTAACGGATCACACAGCTTGTCACCCAGCCCTCCACTGTGCAAATCATATAATGATTTTTAGACCCAAATTTTAGAGCAGGAATCGTTATGCAAGTCATACGTATGCGTATCAGTAGATCTTTCCTAAATATTTTGAGGTCTTTTTAGTAGGATTTGAAACTGTGAGGACGGAATTTAGTCTTTGGAGAAAATCTCAATAGTTTTGAATGTAAGGGAATCCAGTGGGGTTTGGAACAAAGGAATTATATGTGTCTATAGTCCTTGTCTGTGTGACCCCACGTGTGCATTCCTCGAAGAATGATGAACATTTTTTGCATCCACATACTGGCCCACGTAACAACTTCAGTGAGAGAGGAAAGAATGCAATCCAATTAGCCACCGTGTAAAAACGACTTGATAGCTGAGCATAATAGGGCCCGAAGGTGATGAAAAGAAGCAGTGGATGGCAGAAGTTGGTCGTCGTCGTCATCATCGTCATCCTTGCCTGGTAATCACGCCTGGATTCCACCGCACCTGAGTGAGAGCGGAGTGAACGTAAAAGGGCAAAATATTGATAAGAGATAAGATGGAGAAAATCTGTGAGGAGCGAAGAGGATGACCAAAGTGCACAGAGGCATAGAGATATGGGGACAGATGAGGGGAGTCTTGAGATTTTCCCTTGGTCAAGTTGTTCCATTCCAAGGTAATGTGATCAACACGAGTGAATTACTCCACCACCGGCGGATTTCATGGTTCAGTGGAGTGGAGGGCGGATAAGAAGTAGCTCATCCATGCCACTCCTCCTTCCTTCAGATGATTGTAATAATGACCTTCCCCTTCGGCATCCTCCACCACCACCACCAACAACAACAAAGCACACGGCACCCTATACACTAACCACGTAGACAAGTTGACGAAAAAATCCATGGAAAAAGTGGAGGAAAGTGATCATATACCAGAACAAAGTTCATCATGCTCAAAATTGAGTATTCATCTCTCATTTCAACTTCATGTAAGCTTCTCCCGGATCACTTCAAAAGATTTTGCTTAACTCTTTCCCGATTGCATCCTAAATACTTGTTAATCTCATCCCTCCTATCCCTCATTGAAATATCTAAATATCATATGAGATAGTCAAAATATTGAGCTTTTTAACTGCGAAATGGATAGAACTATTGTATTTTGAAAAAATAACTCCGTGAGTGGGTGAATGTTAGCTGAGGAATTTTACTCGGCTCAAGTTAAATAGCCACGATAAATGTATGAGTAAACCTGGAAGTCTGGCGTGAAAAGGTAAAAGAGCTTAGACAGCACGTGTTATTGTCAATTCCCCAGCTTTTACCCCACAGCGTATATAATGCATGAGGCACAAATAATAATAATGCTCCTGGGAATTTCTCCAGGGTATCATTCCTACCAGAAGGAGCAGAGGCAGCACGGAAAGTTAGACCGACTACCGATAAGTGGAGGAAACGACTTATAATTTAAGTTACTTCATACATGAAATGTACATATGCTTAAATTCCTTCGCAAAGTCCACTCTAGTCATGGAATCATACGGTTCGAAATGTACGTGGGAAATCAAGCTACCTTGGATGATGTGTAGCGAAAGAGAAGAAGGCCGCAGAGTTTCCGGCTAATGAGTCGTCGTCGTAGTCATAGCGCCTGTTTTGTTCAACCAAATGTGCTGTTGACCCATTGCAGGAGTTGGATACAGACCATCTTGACATGGACATCAGCTGGACATGGAAAAGATAGACAGAAAAAATATACATCAGACATTCACGTTTCACAAATTATAGTCAGCATAACAGTTGTGGAAGGAGTGAGCGTTTCTGTGTGTATCCCTGTGTACGCCAGGGAGCAGGACCTGTTTACCCGCCAATATCGAAAGCGGCGCGTCCAGGGACGGTACAGCCGAACTGTGCCACCACTTCCGTAAAAAGGCCACGACCGGCGGCGCATGGCCTGTGGCACCATCAAAACATGATTTACATACATGCTGGAAAATTAGACTGCCGTGCACTCGGCTCCTTCCATTATGAATGGGCTCATCACATTATTTTTTTTCTCCTTTTTGTAACCGGGCCGTGTCGTGGAACTGACTGGGAGGAGGTCATTATGCTACTCCATGTCTAATTTAGTCATGCATTGTGTAGGGAGGTACGGAGAGGCGCTTTTTACTGGAGAGTCCCGCTACTATAGGATATGGCAGTTCTCGTGGAGGATGGAGAGTCTCCACTACTGCAAGTAGACTGTCAATCCAGTAAGCCTCCGGCCCAGGCTTATACCACCATCATTTATGTACAAACCCAACCCGTGTGTAGTGAAAGACTTTTTGGGGTGAACGGAGGCGCGTTACCATTATTGTTAGTATGCATATAGACAAACCCACTCACTCAGTTCGCTCGTACTCTGTAGCCCCGTATATAAATTCTGTATAAGGTTTCTCCTCTGTATAGATATACAAGATAGGTAAAGTCACAACATAACTAATTTCACTTGCTCCAATTTGCTCCACCATATGCACACCCGTTAGGTGTCTACGGCTAAAGTTATGCAGGTCCATAAGGTCCAGGAGTACGAGTGTGTCATGCTGGCGGTGATACGTGTGTATGTGTGTGTGTGTCTGGCAGGCGGGACGTGGGTTCTGCCATAACATTGGAATACAAATACGTGACCAAAAGTAGCGAAAACTCAATAGGAGTTCCCAGACAGGAGAATTTGGGGAGACAGTAGTAAGCGGAAGGGAGCTGTAGCGTAAGTGCAGTGGTGGTGCTATGGTGCACACTATGTAGAGGAGCCGAGAAATAGAGAAACGAGATGGGAACAGAGTTAAGGGAGAGGCAATAATAGTATAGTGTTCCTAACTTGCGTGTGCTACCATGTATATGTATCTTTCCGCTTCACACATAGGGAGGTCCGCCTGAACTCATACACGTACACAAACACACATATACAAGGGAATAACATGCATCTAGGAAGAAGCGAGCAAGAGAGTGAGAGAGAGAGAGAGGGAGAAGTTTGCGAGACTACTAAGTCGAAAGCACCGCATATTGGAATGGTTCAGACCAACAATTTCGTTTAGAGTTGCCGTATTCCATCGATTCCGGGCAATTCCAACTGTTGCCAAACCGTCTTTTTACTCGCATCCACTTGACAACTTCACAAAGGGCAAAACCAACCATCAAGTCATATAGGAAAACATGGGGGTGGGGTGAGAGAGATACACAGATAGACGGAAAGCAAGGTCCGTGGTTGGGTTCGTATATGTGAGTTGTCACACGACACTGCGGCCATAACTTGGATGGGTGCATAGTAAAACATGGTGTCGGCGGACCTATATGGTTTCCAATACGAACCATGCCGAATAATTGCCCACTCATGCATGCTCACACATGAAATTAGACCATTTGGAAGAAAATTCCTGACTCCATTTAGTTGGCGTTCGGTGTGGTTAATTAAAAAATTGGCCTGCTCACACGTGCATACGTATCAGAGTGAAAGTTTTCATAGGTCTTCACATAGCCCTTACACAACACGAGTCACACGTGACCTGCGGTCCGACTAGCCCCACCAAGCCTTCACAAAGGGGAGTGAGAGATGAGCGGTGGAAATTATCCAGGTCATGATGCGATGGTAAGGTATTGAGCGATTCGCAGCAGTGACTTTCACCTAACCGAATCATTCTAACCATCATGGATTGATGCGAGAAAATCCTTCATGATCAACTTCATCGGTCTTATTGTACGTCAAATCTCATGTGTGCCCAGGTCGAGCAAGACATTTGTTCCCCAAATAGTGTATACGAGATGGTGTAGGTTTCACTTTATCTAAGAAAGACAGAAGAAGGAGGAAATGAGGAAAAGTAGCGAAGGTATTAGCTTGAATCCGAATTAGGTGGGATGTGGAAAGGAATGAATCAACAACAACCAACCCTTAAAGCAAGCCCTGGTGGTACCTGCAAGTAGAGTGAAGTAGGCCATTCATCATTACATCAATTTCATATTTAGGATCCTGTTTTGCCTAATATGTGGAACCTCAACCCACCACTGTCCCTCTTCAACGGTCAGAAGCGGGTTGTCTCCGTGAAAGTGTAACCATACCATCATAACGGACCAATTAATGGTGGATTCTGAGGGTAATGTCTGTTCCTGACTCCCTAAACTTGGAGCCAGCAAGAACATCTGCCTTCATAATAAACCATTATATAAATATAGCCGACCCCAAGCCTTTAGCATGGGACGTACATATGGGCGGAATGTGTTCCTATAGCCAAACCATCAAAATTCATTGGCACCTCGACAAGAGTGCAAACAGCTAATCTGTTATCCCTGCTATTTCAAAGAGTGCACACACACACACCCCAATATACACATGCATCTTACTTCTATGAATCCGCACCTCCGAGTGTGTCAAAGTCACAGGGAGAGTGATGAGCAAAAAAGGGTAGGAGCAAATTTGTCTCGGTTCCCGATGCCACTATATCCCTTACGTGCTTATGTGTATGTGTGTGTGTGTGTGTGTGTTCGGCAGAGGATTTTTTAAAATAAAAAACTTAAATAAAAAAAGTCTAAAATATGCAATTCCAATATTTTCTTCCTCATCAGCTTTCGAGATGTATGAGAACATACGAGGCTCTATGTTGCAACTCATCCATCCACCACCTCACTTGCTCACACTCACACTCCTTCCCCCAAGATACGCAGAGTGAGGTGGGCGGGAAAGAAAAATAAACTGAGATTTCATTTATGTGTGTTCCATGTCCGTCCTTCTCACCACAGTTTTCGGCTCACAACTCACACACGTCGTGCACCACAGTCCTCCGCCGTCCGTAATGAGTGTGCGGATGAGTGAAGTGGAATACGATGGGGTGGAACTCTTGTTCATAGTTTCTATAGTTCATCTCTCTATGCCCGACACAAAAGCCATGTATGCATGCACACACCATCCGCTTCCCTTTGTCAATTGGCCTCATATATTTCAGTTGCATAAATATAGTTAACTGTGACTCATAGAGTAGTATAAAGTCAATCTCACTGGTTTCTTCATATTTTGCGAGCGTGTGTGTGCAAGTATGTGTTTAGGAGTGTGTGAATTTAGTCACATATAGAACCACTGCGATACAATTCCTCCCTTCAGCTTATCTAATTTCACAGGCTGAACAAAAGGGAATTTTCCAATGAGCTGAACAACTACGGCTTGATCCAAATACGGTATGAAAACAAATCACTTTGTTACTCGCTCGTAGAGAGAGCCCCCCACACACGCAGTTCTAGCTACACTACTTACAAACTACCACCGCCAGATTTGCCTCTGCCTTTCCCCATGAGCAGACGCCATGGGTTCCATAGTACTGGAAGTAGTAGTAGTGCATATAGGATGAGCACAAAGTTTCTATTTCCTCCGTACGTCCATGAAATTCTTAAATAACTCCTTGAACCAACTTTGCGAGAGAGTACGACCTTATCAAAGTTATTCACTTCTACCCAGAGTTAACCCGTTCGTAGAAAGGTAGTACGTGCATGTGTGCCTGTGTAGGGTCACATCTGGCAGAAATAAAGTAGTGTGTGTATACGTTCTCACGGAGCATACGGTTGCCTTCACTCCGACTTGGTAGTTGTGCTAGGTATATATTGTAATCATGCTAGCAGTGTACATGAGCCAAAATATGTGCACTACGTTCTTCATGGCAAGGATCATTGGTGTATTTTGGATGAGTCGATATAGAACATCCACGTATATGTGTATTCTCATGTGAAAGGGCCGGCGTCATTTATTCAAAACAAAAATTGGTCAATCTCTGTGCTCTTTGCTATGAATAACCTCCGCGCCATTCACCACCACCGCCACCATCCGTCTTCAAAAAAGGAAGAGACTCTCTATCGTCGTCGTATACATTCTTTCCAAGTCTTTTGGTCTGTGAAAATAAGAACACGAAGACGTGGAGCATATATGCACATGTGCTTTCTTTTCAGCGCGCACGCACTCACAGTGAGAGAGAGAGAGAGGCAGAGAGAGGATTGTGCTCATGAGCGCCATTAATTTCAATGAAGAATCTCAACGGTTTTGAACGACTGACGCAATTAACTTCATACACACAATGTGCTGGCCCACACTTGCTCCCGTCACCAAACTTCAGTCAGCATAGCACTGAAGCACCAGTCCTTTCTATGTGATGGAATCATAATTGGAGAAACCGTGATGAGATGAAGGTACTTTATCAGTCCTCGCTCACTCCGTCATAGTTGGCAATATAGTTGAGTATACATGCGCTTAACCTCACGGCCAGACGCAGGCACTAGGGTGTGATAGGTAGTTGTCACATTGTTAGCATTATTGTTGTTAATATTAGGCTCCTTCTTACCCATCCCTCGCTTTTCATCCACATGTCAAATCAGCTCGTTTGACTGCAGTTCATGCATTATTGTTAGGACGAGTTCTCCCACTCTCTATTGCAGCTCGAAGACGGTTAATTACCACATACTGCGTAGTATAGGGAGCATTAGAGGGGAGGCAGATGTGAAATTTTTGTATCATCCTTTTAATTCAGATTCAAAATAAACGGTAATACCGTGTTTTCATTTTTTCATGACATGGAATGCTCTTTACTGCAGAAGAGCCCACTCATACATAGTTCTTCCGTTGTAAGTAGCAACTTCCCTAGTTTTCCAGTACCTTCCAAATAGGATCAGTGAAAATTAGAGACATAATTCCTACAGCTAAGCGTGGAGGTGATGATGAATCCACCAGTGGGCCACTCGCCATTATGACGCTTGGGGCTGACTTAGTTTGCTGGACTCTGTGAGGACGAACTGAATGATAAGGATTTACCATCCCCGCGTGTGAACAGGTATCAACTTGTATGGATGGAGTGGAGATATACGTGTGACTTGACTGCAGCCACCTGTGAATCACTCGGCTATAGACGGGATGGTGTGTGCACACAATGGGAGAATCCGAGCAAGTTGTTTAAATTAGCTCCCTCCTTCACTCTCTCCGCTTTTATTTGTACGAGATTATCCATCGACTAACAATGGGGCTTGGGCTTGAGAAGCTGGAATCGTCCGTCGTGTGAAGGGCAGGGATCTTGACAATGGCGACGACGACGACCGGTTCAAATCTCTTCATCTTTTTGTCACCAGTGAGCATGCCTCCGTGTTTGGGTGGATGTATGTGTGTGTGTGCACGTAGTTAGAAGGATGCCGTAGCAAATACTGACAGTACTTCGTCCACTTCTTCACGTTCAAAGGAGCCAATAATGTTGTTGATACTTCAATTTTAACTAACAGCAAGGTCTTCACACAGATGTGTGTGCATACATTCTCAAGTGGGGATAACGCATACATATGGAGATGTCCACCCAGATATTTTACGAACTCACAACTCTGATACTCCAAATGACTTTAATCAGTCATAATAAGTGTCATTCCGGACGGAAAGTGACATACTTGAGGCTAGATGATGAGTTGGGAGAGGGAACTCCCTCCTACTTAGGCGCACACATTGCATATTTACACCCCTTGACGTTAGCAGTCAAACCCAGACGATCTCACTCCTCCTTTCTGCTGCCATAATAATTTTGAGGTTTCTTCACGGGTCCCAACTGGTCTGCGTACTCCCTCCAATCCTATCCAAACTAATCATATGATAACGATGATGACGATGATGATGATGATGATTATTATTATTATTACTATTCGTTCATGACGGTTCTGAACCTCTTTCAAATTCATTACAAGAGTTAAGAATACAAATCTACAATCGCTACGGTCTCTATTAGCCCAACACCAAGATAATCTACTGAAGTATTATAAAAAATAAATGCGGTGAATTAGTAGACCCTCCAGTGAGTTCGATACTTTTGTACTTGCGTAACGAGTGCCAAGTCAAGCCTAAGCCATTAGAAATGTCCTCGGACCTTGATTGTAGCGGTGGGGAAACTCGGCGTCAGAAAGTCTCGGAGGCTCTTCCCGTCGACCCCACGTACCTTGGATGAGGGCATTCATGCCTGTTTGAACTAAGCAAACTCAACTGATAGGAATGTGATGATAATAAATGGAGGTGAGTACCTCCGCCCGGACTCCGACGAGCTTCCTTTGCATTTTGTCTGAACAAATTATTAAGAGACTGAAACAGAGCCATTTAATTTCAATTCCACCCCATGCTTCGTCCTTCCGCCTCCTGACCCGTACGGCGTGTCGAAGAGTCAAAGTACCGATCACATAACTTTCCTGGGAAAGTATCTAGTAATTTTTAAATGTTTCTCATCCCCATCTTGGCAGGGCAACTCAAGTTGAGCATGTAGAACCCCAGTGGAGTAGAAAGGAGCAGGGAGAGGACATTGAGTGTTAGCACGGGAAAGCTACCGCACGGTAGTGCAATGTGTTTCACGGTGTATTCAGTTGTTGGAAGCGGCCTCGAAATTATTGCCGCCGCCACCACCACCGCTGCCTTAGCCATTCTCAACTTCCCATTTATCTCACTCACTCAGCATGGGTCCACGTGATGGTGATCCTTTTTTGTCAATGTGAACAAGATGTGAACTCAAAGATGTGACGGTGAGACTGACTGAGGCGGAGCGGAAGTGGAATGTAGGCAAGAGTGCTGGTTGTAGGATATTTAGTGTACCACCGACAGTACGGTGTACACCCTGGCGGCGCCCTCAAATTCTCAAAAGTGCGCGCACTCGTGCGAATAGACCCTATACATTATTATTATGATTATTATTATGCGAACATGGGCGAAGCGATGAGGACTGTCAGCGGAAAAAAGTGTGCCAAAATTTATATTCCTGCCTCCATACTCTGCCCCATATGACTATGACTACGGGTATACTTGTATTGGAAAAACAGCAATAATGCCAGTTTGTGCGTGTGTGTCTGTGTGTGTGTGACGATGGAGAGTAGAGGAGAGAGCAAAGTGAACACTCTACATGGCTCTTTAGTGCAGTGGGACACTGGGTGAAAATAGTAATACGAGAGCCATTACGTAGTTACCGTACTACACACAACACTGTTGCTGTGGATATGACAGGACAAAAGAGAGAGGCCTTCCGGGGTTATTTCTTTCCTCCGCCTCCACACTCCCCGTGTGGGCCCCATTCAGGACTCTGTACTCCCCTCTATATTGCCTCCGTCATTGCATTACCTATCATCATTACGAACTTCTCTGTTCCCTTATTATTATTGCTCGGCAAAGCTTCCAATGACTCCATATGTTCGTTCAAGCAGAACCAAATAAATGTGCCCCCTCCCTCACGCAAACTCACAACTGTCCCCTTGATCAGCTCCCATGATGTGACACAGGCACACACATTTTAGTACAATTGCCATCATCTTCAATTTTCCCACCTGAGTGCCCCCTAGCTGCACACATAACTACCGAGTCGGTTGATTCAGTGAGTGCCTGACTCAGACATGTGTATTGTGAGAATGTGTAGTTGTCCAGCGTACTGAAACCTGTTCTGACCCTTGTTTTTGGCGTAGGTCAAGCCTCAAACGATCCCCTTTTCCTCAGCAAAGGTCCACATCCCCAATAGCCTTATTCAATTATTCTTAGGTGGAGAAAACACTGTTTATTATACTTATACTCTGTTATTATGACTTGCTAAGAGTGCCTCCGGATGGATCATCCAACAGAAGCTTTGAATAGGAAGTCCTAGAGGTACTTACAATAGCGTTACCTTGCAGTAAGCATGGTCACTTATTTGAGCAGGGTGACGTGCTGTACAAATAAAAGTAACACATGTATTTACATGCAAACACTCGCACACAGGAAGTTACCACACCGGATGACCTTCCTCATCCAGCGTTGTCAGTGCGAGGTTACCAGCCGCGTACATATGTGTTATGGGATCTCGGATGAACTCCTACACTTTTTTGTGTGAGGCTGCGCTCAAGGGAAGCGAAAAAGGAAAATCATAGCATAAGCGGCTCATAATTTCACATAAATATCTTGTAAGGGAATGTGCCTACAGTACTTTACATTCGTATATCCTACTTGTTAGATACGAGCACACGTTATTTATAGGGCTACTGCTACTGGTGAACGCCTGGCCACACCATCATATTATACGAAGTACTTGCAATAGCAACCTGTTAATTACGGGAACACACTGACGAATAAATTCAGAAAGCCAGTGCCTGCATAGCTCCTACTTATATGTTGCGGGAAGTTTTGAAATCATTTTTCATTTTCCCACTGTACTCCTCACACCAACGCCGCACGCTGTGGGTTTGAGCCTCGGGCTTAAGGGCTCGGGATAAAGGAAAACCTTGGGCACAAACAAAGGAATTAGGTTTCAAAATAAAAGACACCCTTTGACCGAGCCCTTGACTTCATAAGGGTATAAGCACTGTGTAAGTATAGAGCTGGGGTAGGCATGTGAGAGCACCACCATAGCCGCACCACTCCTGTGAGCTGAGGCAAAATATTGTGAATGAGGACTGGGGGAAAAGGACAGGGAAATGGAAGTATACCTTCCATTTTTCTTATAGATATAACACTCTCTCTCTCTCTGAGGGTTCCGCGTAATATTGTAGATCCTGACATCGTTAACACCAATAAATGGTCCGCCGAGCAATGTGTACTCACTAACTACTGACAGGGAAGAGCGGAGCGGGAGGCAACGGTGGTGGCGGAACACATTATGTAAAGTCATATAGTGGCCAACATGAATCGGATGCTAACAAATTGTAAGGTGAAGCGGATGGTTCCCTGTTAACAGAATCATATTCTACACACATATGGAATCCTTAACCTCTTCCTTAACCCCAATTTTCCCCCGTCCTCCTACCACCACCAGCACCGCCGCAGTTAAGGTTCAAACTTTCCATCTCACACCCTGCCATATTTCCCTAATACATATATTTACATATGTACATATTGAACGTCTGGCGACCGCGGTGGTGGTATAAGCTGTGAACATTGGAACCATCAGCACCGTCATTCATTTCCTATCTCTATCTATACTCGGACGGCCCGAGCGAAACTATTTAAGGGCTTGTGTGTGGATCCACAAGTTGGCCTTTTCCAAAGTACCTCGCCACTACCACCACCAACACAGTTCACTACACACTACGGAATGGGAAACTACTGGTGGGACTAAACTCAACTATCCTGAGTCCGTTACCTCTCTCCAGTGTGCTCTAAGGATTGGGCTTGTAATTTGTTATTGTTTACAAGCGAAGGAGGAGTAGAGGGCATAGAGGACTCAGCATTGTAGGGATTCCAGTCCCGTCCCTATGAGCTCTTCTTGTATCCCTTACTGCACCTCTTCATTGTCCCCATCCCCTTATATACATGGGCATGCATCTCACCCTGTCCTACATGCATGGGATGAGGTTTCCGAGAGGAAAATTTTTGGTGAAGTCAAAAAAGAAATGTAATTTATCCCCCCTTTTCCCATGACCTCTATGGAAGTTTTTTCGAGTGAATACGCCACCGTGTGTATGTGTGTGCGCTACTGGTGCTCACTATACATGACTGTAAAAGTGATGGTACAACCCTAACATGACCTCGTTTCCTCACTCCATGTTCTCAGCTCACTCACATCCCGTCAGTCTTCCCTTCACGCACTAAACTATATATATTATTCATAGAGAGGACGCGTGTGTAAATGCGTGTGTATAAATGTGTATGTTTGTGTGTGTGTGTGTGTATGCCATGCCTCTGCATGACTCTCTTTAGATACAAACGGGCGGAGGAAGGGAAACCGGGTCGGTCGATATACATTCGGGATCAACGATGCTTCTCCGGTCCGGTTTACCGGAGAAACGTCACTACTGTACACTACTATAACCCCGAATCATGAGATGTGAACTGTAGGAAGCACAGGAGCAACTCATAGAGTCAGTCAGCCTCCAAAACGGAACAGTCTGTACTACGTATATATATACTACGGCATCACATATACACGTTGGGGAAAAATGGCTCGGACGGATTTAAACGACCAAGAGGAGTAATATAGTAGGAGCAGCACCAGCAGCAAAACCAGCAGCCTATCTCCTTATGTCTGAACATTCATCTTTATGCTGGGCATGCCCTTGTTCTCCTTCATACTATGTGCGGCTTATATGTGTACATGAGCCAGTAGTCCGCGTGCTCCTACCTCCTCCCCGCTATATAAGAGATCACAAGAGGTAAATAAAGGATGAGGTCGAGAGATTACATGTATGTATGATAAGGTAGGCTAATGTGATGTAGACATTGGATGGTCCCCCTCTCTTGTTTATTTAGCAGTGATGCCAATAATTAGAATCTTTTCGCGACCATCTTCCAGGCAGAGGCGAGATGATCAAATCGCAATAGGAGTAGAGTGAGTTGGAACAAAGGAAAGGGGTGTGTATACATATTGGTACATGCTTGTGTGTGTGTGTGTGTGCGGTTTCACCCATGATATTTTAATCACACATCAACCACTTGATCAGATGTAGGATCCAATTTCATCATCCGTCTTCCTATCACGTTTCGAATTGGAGGCAAGTGAAAAAGCTAAAAATCATATACTGTGAACGGGGATGGGCGGGGGAAAAGCTGTAAAAAAGAATTAAATGTGCATTTGGGATTTCACCCAGTTCACCTCGAAGCTGCATCTTTCCTGCGAGACAATTTTTGTCCTTGAAGTGGTTCCTCCCATCTGTGAATTTCACATGACTTTTCCACTCCTCCCGTGTGTACATATTACATCTCCACTTTGCTAGTAATGAGCTCCCTTTCGTAGGAAAACTTTGGTGGATCACAAACACATATATAAATGCACATATCCAGGCGAGCTGGTCTAACTCAGTCACTCACTCTCAGCCAGCGACTAGCTGAGTAACTGACTGACGGATGAACTGGTTGGTTGGTTGGTTGAATAGATGTTCGTCGCGTTGCTTTTTTCACTAGGAAAACAACTTATGAGATGATTACTGTATACACATGCTTGTATATATAGTATATACATGGCGGCATTGCGATTCATATGATATTAGGTCCATTATTTTTACTCTCGACCCTCCTACACGCATTACTTTGGAATATGTGGATCAGTCCACTACTGTCATGCATACACTATCCTCCCATGTAATGAACTTTTCCCGCATAGTAGCAGAAACATATCAAGAGCCGGCTGTAGTTCTCTTCTTCATCATCATCTTCGTCCTCTACATGCACTGAGCCATGCAAATGAAGCAATGTAACTAAAGTGCACTAACAGCTTGCGACATTACACTTGCACATACTCAACCCTGCACACACTTATGTATGTGCAGAAATACCCAAACGCATATATGAACCGTTCCCATTATAGTGTGCTACTATGTTCATGTCCACGACTGTGGAAACTTTTGATTATAATATTGAAATACCCTTACATAACACAGAGCTACCACCACCACCACCACCACTACCATCATCATTCTGTGAATTCGTCAAAGGTCAGGATGAACACTGTGAGGAGAGAAAAGAGAGGGGAATACGACGACACGCAGACAACACCTTCCTCCCACCGTTTTTTCAGCGTCATTTGACACCGAGCGTCTCCGTTTAATGGTATAGAGGTGGCCAGAGGGAGAAGATGAGATGTGTTGCCGAGGTGATCAGCGTCCAAATGTGTTTTTCTTTCCATGTATACGTGTCGATAATATTGGAACGAGTTCCTTTTCCCTCCGTGTACACATATTATTTGCCTCTCGGCCATAGCATTAATCCTCTACTCCATCTTACATGCATAAATATATCAGCTCCCGTTCACGGATAGCATGGGAAAACTTAAGGATATCGAAAAATTTTTGTTGTAATTTTTGAAACGCCATGGGATTCAGCTCTGTGTGGATTTGAGAGCGATATAAATAGGCAAAGAGAAGGTGCTGAATAATCGTTCCTACGTTCCGGGGTTATGGTCCCCACTTTAGATTTATGTGACACAAGTGATTTCCCTTTACCTAAAAAGAGAACCATTATTACAGGTGTCGCGGTGGCGTAATTATCCTTATGAGCTCCGGTATGTGTGGAAAGAGGGGCGGGAAGTGGGAGAGCTATACGTCGATGTATAAGAACGATTAAAACTTTATTTTATTCCTTGTGGGGCATTATTAGAAATCGATAGGGGAAGCAGAAGAACTGCTGGAGTGCAAATAAAACACGCTCGATAACTGAGTGCTTCAAGGTTTACTAGAAGGTACGGGTGAATGCATATGTGTGCGAGCATGAGGAGTAAGAGGCATGCCGGCTCTCTATGTACACATAGACCAGCTCCGCACGAAAACCTTCCATGGTCAAACGCGCACACACCCATACACTTGCACACACGCATACACGCATACATACCCGTACTCATGCACACGCACGCCACATTAATAGAGCCCGTCGTTCGTGGTTATACATACACTGTGCACATCATTCAGGATCAGATGCACGTATACATGTATATGATCCAGGTTGGTGGTAATGCTCTACCTCTACCACCATACACTGCTCCTCCGAACACCACTGCGTTGAGTGACTTGAGAACGGGTAACGATTAGGGTTACGTTATTGGCTCTGTGAGGCGAACCGCAAAGGGTTTGGTACGTATACGCATTCATGCGCACGTTACCAAAAACGACCTTATGGAACCTGGAAACTACTACATAATTGCACAAATCATAATTCTCATCATTCTCCACTCATTCCTGCCCACTATTGAGGACCAATAATGTGTGAACATACAGATCTTACTTCGCCCCGCTACAATTCTTCATTTCCCCATTTACGCCCACATCGACTCCAGACAAAAAGCTCCGCCCAACAGAATAAGTCCTGTGTCTTATTGCGAAACGTCCTGTGGCTGTTTCCCTCAGAAGGAAACAGCTGAAGGACCCGTGCATTATCCTCGCTCAGTACCTTTCCCTTCTTATATTCACAAGGGCAAGGGTGGGCTGTGACTACGATTATCCGGTGAAGCATGTTCCCTTAGAGTTACCCCGAAGTGTTTTTATTTCTTGAGGGGTGTTTGTAGGTCCAATGGCATATACCCTCTAAGTGTGTGCAGTAATGGAGGCGAGGACCAGAATTTGTGAAGGAAAATGATGTAGCTTCATCATTTTATTACTTCTAATCGTTCCCAGTGAGCATATGAGCCCAAAAGAAAACCCATGGCTTCCTTCTCCATAGTATGCTGAGGTATAACAAGGGCCTCACAAGTTGGATGAACTTACATGTGTACGTCACTACTTGAATGCTTGAGGAGGAAGAGAGAGTATGTTTCTAATGAAGGGTCTTAAGAATCTCGTGTGTGTGTGTGTGTGTATATATATATGTATATGCATGCGCGAGTTTAGGAATCTGTGGGGGAGGAAAACACTGGCATTCTGGTATATAGGAGTGTCTTGGTGAAAAGCCTTGAGTGCCCCTCACGTAGCAACATCCATGCACACACGCACTTCATACGAGAATGAAAAGGTTTAGTAACAGGAAAAACCTCCTCCCGTTTACAGATACACGCACACATGCACACATAGTGGGACGATCCGTGTCGTCTAATCTGACAGGCCCTAGGAAGCGTGTGCTGTTGTGGTAAGAGCTTGACTGGATAACAACTTGTTTCGTCTCAAACTCCCCTTCTCAAAGCTCTCTACTATGGGCTATGTGGTGAGAGTATAGCTAAATTTTTACTTTGTTTCCCGTCCAATTTATGTACCTCAGTTATCATCAGTGCCGTACTTACGACAATAATGTGCTCCTGTTGCCATTGGACCCACCCAATTTTACGTCTTCCCCTGACTATAAGACCCCTGTCACTCACATGATATTCCGTGATTGTTAGGATGCGTGGACGTGTCGTTGAACAACGATGCTTCTCACTAGTGTCGCTCATGCAAATGCCTCAAGACCTTGCGATTATGTAAACTTGCATCATCTGAGTAAATATGGACGAAATGTGGAAGACCATATTTGTAGCCTCCCAGACTAAAATCCTCCGCGGGAATCACTCGGCTGCAATACGCTAAAACTTCAAGAAGAGAGGGACCGCAGTGATGGCCTCTAAATGTATTGCGCACATATTCTCGACACAATCAACCATCACCAATGATTTCACTACGAAGAATGATCGAGCTGACTGCTGCGACATGACAAAAGGGTAAAAATTTTCCACCGACAAAAGCGTCTGCGGCTTCCGATCATGCAAGAGTTCTACGCCCCTCCACCTCAACTCCTTACTATAGCGATTGATATCACAGTGGTAATTCAGTAGTCTCACAACCAACTGTTCCGTCATCATCATCATCATCCAGATTTCGCGGTCATACGCTGCGAGAGTCACATCCGTCACGGAACTGAGCATATAACTTTGTCATCAGCCTACGGATATGTCTGTCATAACATTGGGCCACAGGTCTTGACTCCGTTGAGCAAGAATTCAAAGTGGTGACCGGAATGGAGGACAAATTTGCGCCGGGCTAGTAATACAGGAACATTTGGGCAAGGATATCGGTGAGGAATGGAATTTGGAGGAAAACATGTGAACTTTATGGCAGGGACTATATGACAGGTAAATGGATGGAGAAAGATACGGTTGTTGGGATAATTGAAACTGAAATGTTCACCAATTAGATTTACAACTTGTCCATCTCCACTGGGCCCACATGAGTAGTAACGGCAGTAAGCTGCCCCCACTGCCCTATGAGCGAGGATCGCTTTCAAAACTTTTCTTGCTCACCACAGGCTGGACCAATAATAACATTCAGGCACGACGTTGATAAAGACAAGCCCGCCACTACCGCCTTCTTCAATACGAGGCCTATGGCCATAGATGCTGACCTTTCCCATGAACCCCCTCCCTATTAGCCGCTGTAATTTTTGAGCCATATATATACACTTATTTGAACACTCTTTTGAAAATTGTAAATAAATAAATAAATTCCTAGGTAAAGTGTGCATACGGGACCGACATACAGCTCGTTATTTATGACACGGGATAGTCTATACTAATATCGGTCCAACTGTCATCACTATCTACATACACCTGGGCTGGTGGAAAACGCGATTAAATTTACAAACAACTTGAGGCATAATCCGCTTAGCTTACTCATTATCAATAGAGCAGAACCCCTTATCTGAATCTCCTTAATGCGGACTTCCGCTAAAGCGGTCCATAAATTTTGGATCACGTTATTCACAGTACATGCTACACTGTTTGCTAATACAGAACATATTTAGTGCGGAATACTACGGACCGTCTCCAGAAGAGGCCTGGGCTGAAACACACTTTCCTAATCAGACTAACCGTTTGCCCAAGAGCAATGAACACTTTTGTCCCAAACGCTGATGCATTTCCACAATTAAAAATTGTGTTTAAATGTGAGCAATAATGCAGCCAGTGTCGAGAGTTCGGCCATCTAGGGCCTTCCTCCGTGTCTCCGTCCGTAGTCGTGAAGTGTGCATATACGCGAGGAGGAATTGGGGATGATTTTTTAAAAACTAAAAGCCTTGGTGAGGCACCAACAGCAAGATCAGTGGGTGGATGTGGATAGTAGTCAACAGCATGACTACCTAAACAACGTTCTATTGGCTTCTTCTGAACGAGAACGAGAGGACGACGACGAAGAGATGATGATGAGTTTCCCAGATTTTCTGCTGTGGGAGTAACTTCCTAAGTAACTGCAGGGCCTTTTCTACTTCCATATACATACCCCACACACATGACAGACATCAAAGGTGGACGTGACAAGATGGACGTCCTAGAGCTGTGCGGAGGTCGAGCCAGAGGTAGTAATCAGTCAATACACTCCATAGGAGCTGCTACTTATGCCATTCTAGTTACTCTGAACCAGGAGCCGCGCCACCGCACCATCACTGCCACCGCAGCAGGACGAACAGAACAGACCCTGCTCTACCCATGAGCCTTGAGCATGCGTCACTACCACTTCATTGTTGAATTTGAGAGATATGTGATACACATTTTAAAGGGAAGCCACATCCACAAGGGAAATAAGCCAGAATCTGGACTGGAATATGGAGTCAGAATATTTTTTAACACCACACCATGAACCTCTGCGGGGAGCAGACCGTGGCTTTCAAGGTAAAAATCTGTCTGTCTTCGACCTGGATCGAACGACGCCTTATATTGTATTTTAATGATAAAAGTGAAAATAATAAAGCTGGTGCTCCCGGCTAATTCCCTCAATCCCCGCTGCCTCTACACATACGAGCATTCCATCTCTAAATGGGATGGTCTCCATCATGCTTCACCTGAAACCTCCAAGGATCCCCAAAATAACTAGCAGCACCTTAGTTGACGGTTCGCTTTCCGCGTTATGGAAGGAGTAAAAACTATATAACACCAACTACATACCATTCTATACTCTTGAGTTCCATTTTTGGTCGAATAGTACTACATATCTTCCCGTCTTAGAATTAGACCCTTCGAGATCTCCTGTGGGCAGGTATCACTTGCACTAGGTACTGATCAGTGAAAAAAGTTATGGACTCCTCAACGATAGAATTGAGCATGTACTCTTGTGGGGTTTTTACTAAATATAATGGGTAAATTGTAAAGGCTGGATGATTATGATTTCTAAGAAAAAATCTTATCATAAAGCAGGGAAATACCTCTTAAAAATATTTGAAAAAATTACCGATAGTGACGGTCTTCTGGAAAAATGCCTAAAGAAAAATGCCTAAAAACTCTTAATAATAACAAGTTGTATTTTCTGGTTCTTGTGAACAAGATTAAAAAATACGAATAGAGCTGTTTCATAAAAAGACGGAAGGGTTTGCGCGACATGGCGCTCGATTTTCGACTCCCGCCCAGTATATGATCCTTCAACCGAGTAATTAACATTCTGCGCCGTGGTTCA
Source organism: Pseudobourletiella spinata (assembly GCA_009870155.1). Lineage (NCBI taxonomy): Eukaryota > Metazoa > Arthropoda > Collembola > Symphypleona > Bourletiellidae > Pseudobourletiella > Pseudobourletiella spinata. Next base: position 39,840 of record WJFA01000303.1, read on the forward strand.
ACATTCGGTCCATTCTGCCGGGAAATACGAAATATTTTGTGGTCCAACGGTGAATTGCTCATATAACTCACGAACGCGTTGTCCAATTCGGGACATTTTGGTTATGAAAGATAAAGAATTAAATCTCTAGGATGTCTTACAGGATTTAGTAAAAGCTGCATTAGTTTCTTGAAAATTTCAAATCGAAGTTCGGCACACTTTAAGCTGAAATTCACATTTCTTCAAACCAATCAATTTATTGCAACGTGCTTTCCAAATTTTGAAAAAACTACGCAAGTTACCATAATATATAATCCAGTGTATATGTGAATGCTAAATTTGCTTATGTGCTTCAAAATGTATGTGCGTGTGCGTAAGGACTGCTACAGGTTTCGAACGACAGAGGGACTGCGGGGCTATGCGCATGCAATATCAGCGCACGTACTGCTAGGAGGCAGAAAGACTTCCGTGAATACATTCGGTCGTCCGAGGGGCAAAGTTTATTCCCTTCTATGCGTATATTAATGGCCCGAGTGGGAATAGGTCGGCCTCCCTAAACGTATAGAGTAGATATGGATGCACAAGTGGTCAATAGTATAACTAATTATTCTTATCGAAGGTGCATATTATACAGAATCAGTTAAGTGCCGGCTAGAACATATAGTTTGTGTGTAATTTACTGCATGCTGCTCGATGTGCCAGCATCATTAAGTTCCTTTAGCACAAACTGTACGAATCCCTCACCCCGGAGCACACTATACAGTGAGCATAGAAGTATTAGAACTAATATTCACTCATACACACAAACACACACACACGCACACAGGCATGCATACACTGAAGCTACTTTGAAGAGAAAAGAGGAGACAATTTATTTATGAACACCTCACCCTCGTAATTCATTAGGGCAGATTCTATTTTTTTTCTGCTTTCCACTATACACTTCCTCCTAGAGGTAATACGAGTGAGCGTATGGAAACACATCCTTTAGTACAATCAGAGGGGGAATGGCTGTCCTGGTTCAAGATACATACTCTCCAATGGTGCAAATTTCTACGCTGGTGGAAAAAATCACAGGGCAGACCACTTCATTCATCTTCAGCTGTGTCACGACTCTTCCCAGCTCGTCATCCACCATGAAACTTACATAATGTGAGTAAGGCAAGCCAGTCGCAAATGTACATACGTATCCTCATCCACATGAACCACAGCCTCTGATAAATTGCAATGCATATAAATACAAGTCCGGTAGGACGCGATCAGAAAAAGCTCACGGAACACACGTTATCCATTTCTGAGAATGATCTGAATTTTTCTCATCTGTCCAAGTAGCTGTGAGGAGAGCACGTTACAAAAAAACGACCGGGGGCCTCACCATACTGGTACCTAAATTACTTTGCATTTTAAAATCTACACTGCACTTAATTCGTCCCTCTGTCTGATTGCACACATAACAGGCGGTCAAACAATAGGATAAGTATTGCTCCCTCTTTACGTCAATGAAATTCTATGGGCGAATTTTCAAAAAGAAAAATCAAGTCAATCATCATCCCTGTTCGGAAGAATCCCCTCTGATCGTAAATCCCAAAGATTACCAATCAACGTTGTGAATCCCTCGTAGCAAATCCGATCACTCAAAGTTATGCAGAACTCAAGAAGGACAGTTGTACATCCGTGTCATCATACTAATTCCATATTTTTAATTTGAATCCAACACCAACAGCGATTCTTGTAGCGGAATGAACACAGGCGTTGAACATAATCATCACTTAAGTATTATACCTCCATTGCGAGCAATTTTCGTAATGGTACGGGTAGTAGGGTCTTCCGGATAAATTATATTGCATGATTATGTTAATAATAAATCACGTAATTATTACTTGGTGTCTAAAGAATGTAACGAGGTCCATACGGACAAGGAGGTGAATCAGATGTTTGCCTCCTGATTTCCCCATATTACTTATTATCACAACCAGATTCTAGCTCCATCATTGAATTCCAAAGGCTAGTTTGCAACCGTGACCAAGAGCGGATGAGTCCAGCTTCATACCAATGACTTCAGGGATTCAATAATCATTCAATGTGCATATGCACATCGTCGATAACTGCTTAGTTCTGCAATCCATACTTTTAAAATACTGGAATACATCCGTAACCAGTAATCCACTAAAATTTTGTCGGCTGTAATTCTAATCCATAATCCACGGTTCAGACTCCTGTAATCCATATTCCGTAGTCCGGAATACTTTATATTGGCATTTCAGGGGTTTGCTTAGGTCCTAGGTTTTAACCACAAAAGGAACTTTGCTGCGAATATTAAACTAAGCAAATGAATTGTATGCGCTCTGCATAGGCTCAATGTTTGAAATGTCATCACAACACTCTTGGCTATATTCAATTGTAACATGACCAAAATATCAAGTAAACTTGATGAATCTTAGTTAATTTACGATTGCAGTAATTCGCATTTGAAATCGTTTTAGTTTTGTCAGAATTACACATTTTGTGCAGTTATTACGGAGTAAATCTGTAAATAAAAGTAAGTATTCCAGAGAATATTCCGTAATTCGAATTAGTATTCCACAATCCCGGAGTCCCGTTTTGGCCATGATGTAATCCGTAATCCAAGTCCAGCTTTCGGTATGATATAATCCGAACTCCGTTTCTCAACACTGGTGGATAACGCGGATCAATGATGACTACTGTTAATATAAATCAGTTGTTTGAAGCCTTGTCTACCAATACACCTACTATATTTGATTTAGGTCAATAACATGATATTTTTTAGCTTAAAATAAATCCAGTGTCTAATTTTTCACAACCGGGTCTGCGTCCAACTCCAACTGTGTCCCCGCAGTCCGTCAATTTTTTATACATTTATGCATATTATTCCTTCCCTTCAGATCATGCAGTGTGAGGATTTTTATTTGACTGTATAGGATAACAGAAAAAATAAAAATTGATACATGACTCCTCTGCATGCGCTCTTAGGCTGCCTGTCCATGAATATTTATTGTCGGATGTGATGTCAGCACAACACCTATGTCCTTACTCGCATGCATATGTAGGGGGAGAAGAATAGTCGTACATGTGCAGATAATCTTCGTCCACAACGTCAGTGTGTTTGTGCGTGTGAGTATTTGTTTTTATATGTGTATAAGTGAATGTAAGTGTCTATGTGTGTAATTGAAAATCTGGTTCCCTCTCGTCACGTTCGCTCCCTTTAACATAGACGCATAGTATGGGAAGAGTGAGCGGGGGCTTGGAGCTAAAGACAATGAGAATGGTGAAACGCTCTATGTTTGCGTATATTACCACAGTAGGTAATTTAACTCGTCTAATCATGTCCTTCTTGCACACACACAAGCACTTGCATAGATAACTTCAACCTGTCCATCATCAGGAATATAGTACATCCATACGCACACACACATACACGCAGGCACGATGTCAAGATTTGAGTACATATAACAAGAAAGAGGACTACATGATCATCCTTATTATCAGCATCGTGAATATCATCACCATCCTTGTGTATACATCTAGTATAAACTTTCTAGGCAAAAAATACTCTAAGGAGCAAGTAGGAGGGGAAACAGGTATATACTTATTACAACATGGTGTAATACCAGCTTTATATTTCTTTCCAGTTTACCAGTAACCTTATCTCTGCCTCTGAACTGGCCCATACTGTATTAACAACCAAATGCACAATTCTGGTACACCCTGTAAACTTCCGAGTCCGTTGCCTGCTACAAACACACACACACACACACACACACACACACACACACACAAACACATTCACACACAATCCTGCCTCCTTAAAGTCCTTCATTAAAACCAACTGGTGGGTTACGCTACTACCAATAATAATAGTAATGATAAGTATGCACCCAAGTAAGCACCGCATACCCAAGCGGAGGGGGGGACAGTCTAAGTAGAAGATAGAATCAATAAAAACCTTATGCAAAACAGAACTCATGCATCCAACTGTATTGAAGCTCTCTGCTCTCAAAGACTTTTAAGCGAAGAAATACGCATGGCCTCCTTCAGTATAAACTGAAGTGAATCCATCCTAAAAAGTTGATTTTACTCCTTTAATATGAAATTGCTCATTATACTGAGAAAGCTTCACGTATGCACTGTGACTGTTGATGGGGAAAAAAACCAAAAGGGAGTGTCCCCACCTAACAACAAGTGCAAAGGAACTCTACAACACGCAGACGTCGGAGTCTGGTTGAAAATCTGAGTAAAATCCGTCCCCAGAACAAAGACATGAGGCGGAGAAGGAGGAGTAAAATGATTAACATTCTCTAAGTTCACTCAGCATAAAGATTGGGTTAGAAGGATAGATATGCTATATCACCTACTACTGGGCCTGCAACCTCAATTGCTGCCACAGGTTCAATAATGGTGGGAAATAGCTCGATAGATTTCATAGCTGCTTGATCGTCATCCTCGCTATTACTTCCACCACCGTCGACAGCATCCCCGTGATGCTCCTACCACGCGCATACCATCACTCATTCAGCATAAGTGGCCACAACTTGACTCACATGTCCTCCTCTGGAGCTTGTCACACTACGTGTCACGTATGAAGGAGTGGGGGAAAAATATTGGTGCTGCTGCCGTGTGTACGTGTGTGTGTGTGTGTGTGTTTGTGTGGAAAAGGAGTGCTCGTGTGAACGAGAGCATTGGAAACGGGCGTCTACAAGTCATCTGACCTTCTGTGGATCTGCCTTTTGTGCATGTGCTCGGCTGGGGGAGCGATATGAGTGAGCGAATATGGGAGGAAATTTTAAATACAATGCCGTACCTGCAGATGTGAAATTAATGAAAGCGTACAAGCACACAGGAGGATCCTCCGTCCCCATTAATGTAACTCTTCTCTTGCCAACAGACATCTAGCTGGACTCCCAATACTAGTACTAATATTTATATCATTTTTAGCCAAGAGCAATGTTACCAAGTAAATTTATCAACTGGTCAACTCCATATCATCATCCCATCATCCAGTATTGGGAGAGAGGTATTGTGGAGGAAAATACTAGCAGGGTGCATTTGAGACCCTCCATTTATCCAGGAACCCCTGGGCATTCGGAACGTGACAAGGCAATGAAATCTAATATGTGCGGTGCCAAAAGCGGGCTTGGAAATCGCATACAATTTTCATACCTGAGCGCAAAAAATTACACGTTACGTTCAAAAATTTATAAATACTCCCGCGTCGCTCTTTTTCTAGAACAAATGAATGATACTATGAGGGCAAGGAGTGAGGAGCCTTGAAAAAGTTAACGATAGTAATTTTGTTCGAATTGTACATATGCAAATATGGCTGGGGTACGTTGTGCCATTTCAGTTATACAGAGAGGGAGAGGGAGAGACAGAGCGCTCACGATAAGGCATCAGACGTCAAACATTTCATTCCCAAATGACCGCCCACTCCTTGCTACTAATT